>CAWUFW010007541.1:730201-996727 GCA_963921515.1 Calotriton arnoldi | reverse complement strand
ACACTTCGTTTTCTAGTTACGTATTGCTTATTTACAACAATACGGCGCACCCCTGTGTTTTCCCTAGCGCTGGTGCTAAAATTAGCTAACTAGTGCCAACGCAGGCCCCCTCGCACCATAGTGCAAGGGTGCCTGTGTTGCAGAGAATGATTGTTTATGTTCAGGAAGGTGTCCCTTCCTGCACATAAACAATCCATAATTGCAATTTGTTACTTCTATATGTGCTGCAGAATGCAGCACACACAGAATTAGCAAATCGTCATTATTTAATGATTGTTTATGTGCAGGAAGGGACACTTTCCTGCACATAAACAGTCATTAATGGCATTTTCCTCTTTCTATGTGTGATGCAGAATGCAGCTCTCATAGATAAAGCAAAAATGAGGAGAAATAAAACTATTTCCCCTATTTGCGCCATTCTAACGCCTGCTCTTGCATGGTGTTAGTTTGTGATGCTGCCTCAGATTTACACCGCCTTGTAAATCTGGGGCAGCGTCAAAAAGCAATGGGTGTTGCGGTGGAGCGCCCACAGCAACATCCATTGTACGCCTCTTTCACGCTAAGTGATGCATCTATAGAGGCCGTATTTACAAGGCGGCGATAAGCCACAAAAAGTGACTTAACATCTCTTTGTAAATATGGAAAAGGGCTTAGCGCCACCAGAACATCACTAACAGTGATTTTACGGTGGTTTATACCCTTGTAAAGATACTCCATACCCTTTCACGCAGCAATTTGCATAAAAAGGGGTGTGCAATTAGTGTTGCTGTCAGGGATGGATTGGGATAGAAAATAGGTCTAGACACCCTAAAAAAAAGTGGCCCAGATTTGCAGGTGTTCTCTAAAAGAGGCATGTTTTTTTAACTTCACAGAGATAAAGAATGCAAATGTTGCCAGGACTTTTTGTGCACGGATTAGTTCACAATGTTGAACCACATCTGAATATAAGTGAGGCCACTTCGGCTCGGGCCCCCCTGTTCAATCTGCATACATTAAGTGGCCGGCCCAGCGACAAACCTGTTGGTAAAAGGAAAGTAGGTAATAGAGGCCCTTCTGCCTCCGAAAAAACCGCTTAGGCCCGCTGGCGGCATTTGAACAGCACAGTCACAGCCCAAATCAGCCACCACCCTGGCCAAAAAAGTGGCCCACAGCTGCGACTCACATAACGGCCCATCGCCTGAGTGCCCACCTTACCAATCCAACCCTGGTTGCTCTTGCCGTTCCACAGCAACACCCATTGCTTTTTGACGCTGTCCCAGATTTAGAAGGATCTGTAAATCTGAGGCAGCAGCAGAAACGAACACTCCTGAAAAGCAGGCATTAGATAGGCGCAACGAGGAGAAATACTTTCATTTCTTCTTGTTTTTGCTCTTTCTATGTGTGCTGCATTCTGCAGCACACATAGAAGAAGCAAATTGCCTTTAATGATTATTTATGTGCAGGAAGGTGTCCCTTCCTACACATAAACAGTCATCCCTGCAACGCAGGCTCCCTTGTACCATGGTGCAAGGGTACCTGCGCTGGCGGTAGGCAGCTTTTTTTAAGTGCCAGCGCAAGGGAAAACACAGGGGTGCACCGTATTCTTGTGAATACGGCGTATCCCTGCATTCTGAAATGACGCAGTGTGTCGCTACTAAATTGCTCGCTGCGCTGCAACATTTCTTTGTGAATATGCCCCTCAGTTTGCGGAAGGAAAGTGATTTCCATTCATTTCACAGGATTATTATATTTATGGTATTGATGCTTTTAAAATGGTGCTAATACCACTTGTCTGCATGGGACATATTTGCCCATTTTTACCAGACATATCATGGGGTTAATTTTACACACACAAAAATGCAGCAATATGTGTAGAGACACCTGTTATGCACATTTATTGCATTACCGCCTGTCTGTATTTTTTGGTACCGGAATCGTTGTATTAACGCACATCAGTAGACCTTCTCTAAATGAGAGCCTCAATGTTTTCCAAGACATGAACAAGAAAATGCCAATTTTCTTTTTGATTCTTATGTCCTAGAAGCTAAAATGCTACACAGGAAAATATGTGCTTCATAAGGAAAAGTGCCGAATGCGGTCTGCACTTTACACCAAATCGTGATTTATGTGTTGGGTATAGGCCCTCATTTTGAGCTCATCTGTAAATCTGGAAGGCAACACCTTAAATGATATATATTGGTATACAGTTACCATTTATGATTACCTCTCCAGATTATGGGGCCGATTCCGATCTCGGCCGGTAGGGCACCGAATCGGATTCGGGTTTACCGGATCCAATTCAGAGGCCTCGTTTCTGACCGATTCGTACATGCGTCCGGGCGAGCGAGTACGATGCGAGCGTACGCGAAATCGCCGACCGACTCGTTCGCGGGTCCGAACCGCTCCGACCGACTCGCACGGACACGACTCGCACCGCGCAATGGAGACGTTCCCCGACCGAGCAAGTACGATGCGCGCCTCGAGCAGTCCGACCGACTCGCGCCGTTCAGCTCCAAAGAGCAGTCGGAGCCGGACTTTGGGGGTCCGTGTCGGACCACCCTGCACGCGTAGCCGCGCGAGTCGCACATAGGGGGGACCCATGGGTCCCCCTACACGTGCATGTACGGCGCGAGTCGCATCGACGCGTACCCGCTGTAGGGGGCGCCCTTGTTCGCGACGTACCCATTGAGTCAATGGGAGCCCGTGTACGCGTTGTACGACCGGCTCCCATTGACTTCAATGGGAGTCCGACCGAATCGAGTCCGATAGCATACGGACGCATCGTACTCGTTCGGTCGGGCTGCTAGAGTCCGATTCGGTCGGAAATCTCTCCGGGTCCGGCTCGGTCGGAGAGATTTCCGGCCTGAATCGGAATCGGCCCCTATATGTTTTGTAGAACTACAGGGGAAATAGCACACCTTTTGCTTGTAGAAAGCATTAATGCTTTCTGTGACATATTGCAACACTGCAAACCATGATAGTGGAACAAAGGGCTGTAAAAACCAATGATGAGTTGATTTTTATCTACCATGACAATTTAAATGAGGCATTGAATTTGTTGTGCTAAGAAGTCCATTTGTTTTGTTTGGAGAAATTCCCATTACAGTTATCTTCTCTACTGTGTGTGTAATTTACATTGCTTTTTTAGCAGGTGCATTTTTATAGTAGGCTGCTTGGCTGCCACCATTAGTGAGCATAGGATAAAGTTAAAATATTGGGGTGCTCCTGTATGGGGAGTTGTTTAATGAATGTAGGTCTGACAGTTATAGAAGATTGCAGATGCTGTTTACGGACTGGCAGAGACAGCAAGAATCTTGCAGGTCAGCTGCAAGTGGGGTTGCTTGAAGGGGCCTTAGCCTGCCGCCCTGATACGAAGCCAGGATTTACATTTTCCCATCTCAAGGACCTGGCAGCCACGATGGCCTATCCAAGAAGGCAGATCTGAGATCAAACCCTGATAAACACAGGGGCTGGACGGCCTGGCACTTGGACAATTTCAAACCACAGTTTGGAAAATTCCCAGGGCCATCGGTGTCTCTTCAGCCCTTTCTGACCATGCACTAGGTGCAGAAAATAGAGAGGAGTCAGAGGAAACTGAAACCAGTGACTTCTGGCTCGCCATTATGGAGTGATGCAATGTGGTCATACTCGCTTAGTCACATCTATGTAGGTGAGATGTTCTGTCTACAACATGCTGGAGGTTGACTTGTCCTGTGGGAGAAAAACAAAGCAGCATTACAGTTATAGATGCATGCATCCCACAACAGTCATTTATTTAATATCAAGACATGAAATAAACATTGAATATGTATGCCATTTCCCAGGGGGAAAGGAATCATGAGGGGAGACATTGAGTGCCCTGTGGGGGTCTTGTAACTGAATGAAAAAGTCTCAGTAAAGCTAACTTCAATTTCAGTCACAGGCTGTGACAGAGTTAGTGATGGGCCCTAGTGCCCCTCCTCCTGAGGGGTTAAAGTGCTAGGTGTTTGGATAGACATTATTGGGAATCCCTAAGAAATGTGAGGGACGAAGAGCTTGTGGAAAGATGTGAGACATTGTTGGATTACAACAAGCGAGGCATAAGAGACAGAAGCAATGAAAACAACAGGGTTCACTGACACAATTATGACACCCCAAATATCCCCATACCACAATATCGAGTTATAAATATTGATGTCAAAAATATCGACATCCTATATTTATAAAAGTAAGTACAAAAATATCAAGAAAAAAATATCAATGTCATTAATATAGTTGTACAAAATATCGTTTTTTATATATATATATCAAATAAAATAATAAATATAAATATATTAAATGATAACATTAATAAAAAAAGATTTAATATATATTTTAACAAATATAACAAATAAACGTAATTAAAAAAAGTTAAACACATATATAATAATATATATATATATATATATATTATCTACTGGCGGTCGCCAGTAGATAGTTATAGTTAGGACCTATTTTCCATAGGAAATCCGCGACATTCTATTTGAAATAACTCTTGCGTCGGTTGACGAATCTTCGCAAAATTTTCAAACTTTATGGCCCGCTCCGGTCCGCTCCTACCCTGAAAGTCTCAGGGTGATTCGTCAAGCGGGGGCCGATAAAAAGGGGGGTCCCAAAACGTGTTTTCCCATTCATTTTCCCATAGGAAACTTTAGACACGGCTACAGCCTGAACTGCTGAACGGAATTACACCAAATTTGGCAAAGAGGTAGTTCTTGGTTCAGAAAGAACCCTTTTGTTAAATGGTGTAAATCCGTTCAGTAGTTGCGGAGAAATTAAAAAAATAAGAGTCAAAAAATCAATTTCCCATAGGAAACTTTATGCAAGGCTACAGCTCGAACTGCTGAACGGAATTACACCAAATTTGGCAAAGAGGTAGTTCTTGGTTCAAAAAGAACCCTTTTGTTAAATGGTGTAAATCCGTTCAGTAGTTGCTGAGAAAATCAAAAGTAAAAACACATATATATCTGGGCGGAGCCTAACCACACATGTCATCGTGAGATCTGATTGGCTGTCAGCACTTCATCCTGGAATTGCTGGCAGCCATCTTGGGACCAATATAAATGATAGTACCCCTTTGAAATGCATTGTAGTGAATCGAAGATTTTGAGGGTTACCAAAAGGAGAACTATAAAGGGTGATAACAGACTTTAGTTACATTAGAATTCATTTGTTGATGGTACCATACTAATTTCAGGAATTGTGGTGTGTTCTAAGGTGATTTTACCCTGTGAAAAACCTTCTGCTGGGATATCATGAATCATGTTTGAGAGAAAACTATTTTCACATGCTTGTCCCATACAGTTTTGGAAGGTGCCCCAGAAGCTAAAATGAGAGCATATTTTCTGTAAATTCACATTATCTTTCTCAGTCATGTGAGAATGAAGTCTGACATTCTCAGTAAAACATGTACATCCAACAAGGGCAGAGACTGTCAGTTGATTCCTTTGTGTTCTACTGCAGCTTCCCAGAGTGTTCTAAAGAACAACTAGAGTGCTAACAGCCTTACTTATGACAAAAGTATGGCACACCTGAAGCCATCTTGATTGGAATAAACTGGTAACACTTAAAACATTTAATTTAAAAAGGAACAAAATGATGGGGTTCATCTTGTCATAGAAATTATGGTTAGTGCTCTGGAAAGAAAAATTAGGACATGTTTCAAGTGTGATCTCAAATATCTTCCTGTTATATTTCAACAGGAGCAGCCTGTCAGTTGATGCCTTTGTGTTCTACTGCAGCTTCCCAGAGTGTTCTAAAGAACAACTAGAGCGCTAACAGTCTTACTTATGACAAAAGTATGGCACACCTGAAGCCATCTTGATTGGAATAAACTGGTAACACTTAAAACATTTAATTTAAAAAGGAACAAAATGAGGGGGTTCATTTTGCCATAGAAATTATGGTTAGTGCTGTAGAAAGAAAAATTAGGACATGTTTTAAGTGAGATCTCAAATATCTTCCTGTTATATTTCAACAGGAGCAGCCTGTCAGTTGATGCCTTTGTGTTCTACTGCAGCTTCCCAGAGTGTTCTAAAGAACAACTAGAGTGCTAACAGCCTTACTTATGACACAAGTATGGCACACCTGAAGCCATCTTGATTGGAATATACTGGTAACACTTAAAACATTTAATTTAAAAAGGAACAAAATGAGGGGGTTCATTTTGCCATAGAAATTATGGTTAGTGCTGCAAAAAGAAAATGTAGGGCATGTTTTAAGTGAGATCTCAAATCCTCTTCTATTTCATTAGAAAATTCTGACATGCAGACTGAAACAATCACTTTCAATACCAGCAGTAGACTTCCAGTTAACTCCTTGGTGAGCAGTAGCTTTACTACAGTGATCTAATGAACAACTAGAGTAATAACATTCTGAATTTATGGCAAATGTGTGACACATCTGAATGCCTTCTTGATGGAATCAAAGTAAAAAACTGAAAGCATTTCCTACTGAGGAGACTGCAGTAAATGAGGAAATTAGGAAACTTCATAACAAAGAAGTCTTCCAAGATGGCCACCAGTGAAAAAAGAGCCCAAATGTAGCACAAATATTACCGAGATGTAGCCCACATATAGCCCAATGACAAAAGTGTGCAAAACACTTTTTATTTTTAGTTTTTTTGCAGTTTTATGTAGTGCAGACTGGTCAGGTATTGGAGCGTTGCATCTTAAAACATGACCCCCTACACTACAAAAACACCACTGCACTACCCTAAACCCTAAAACACTACCCCAGCACGACCCCCTACACTACACAAGCACCACTGCACTATCCTAAACCCTAAAACACTACCCCCAGCATGACCCCCTACACTACACAAACACCACTGCACTACCCTAAACCCTAAAACACTACCCCAACACCACTGCACTAACCTAAATCCTAAAACACTACCCCCAGCACGACCCCCTACACTACCCAAACACCACTGCACTACCCTAAAACATGACCCCTACACTACACAAACACCACTGCACTACCCTAAACCCTAAAACACTACCCCCAGCACGACCCCCTACACTACACAAGCACCACTGCACTACCCTAAACCCTAAAACACTACCCCAGCACGACCCCCTACACTACACAAGCACCACTGCACTACCCTAAACCCTAAAACACTACCCCCAGCACGACCCCTACACTACACAAACACCACTGCACTACCTTAAACCCTAAAACACTACCCCCAGCACGACCCCCTACACTACCCAAACACCACTGCACTAACCTAAATCCTAAAACACTACCCCCAGCACGACCCCCTACACTACCCAAACACCACTGCACTACCCTAAAACATGACCCCTACACTACACAAACACCACTGCACTACCCTAAACTCTAAAACACTACCCCCAGCATGACCCCCTACACTACACAAGCACCACTGCACTACCCTAAACCCTAAAACACTACCCCCAGCACGACCCCCTACACTGCCCAAACACCACTGCACTGCCCTAAACCCTGAAACACCAGCCCCTGCACGACCCCCTACACTGCCTGAACACCACTGCACTGCCCTAAACCCTGAAACACATACCCTAGCACGACCCCCTACACTGCCCGAACACCACTGCACTGCCCTAAACCCTGAAACACCACCCCTTCACGACCCCCTACACTGCCCGAACACCACTGCACTGCCCTAAACCCTGAAACACTACCCCCAGCAAGACCTCCTACACTGCCCGAACACCACTGCACTGCCCTAAACCCTGAAACATCACCCCCAGCAAGACCCCCTACACTGCCCGAACACCACTGCCCTAAACCCTAAAACACCACCCCCAGCACGACCCCCTACACTGCCCGAACACCACTGCACTGCCCTAAACCCTGAAACACCACCCCCAGAACGAACCCCTACACTGCCCGAACACCACTACACTGCCCTAAACCCTGAAACACCATCCCCAGCACGACCCCTACACTGCACGAACACCACTGCACTGCCCTAAACCCTGAAACACTACCCCCAGCAAGACCCCCTACACTGCCCGAACACCACTGCACTGCCCTAAACCCTGAAACACCACCCCCAGCAAGACCCCCTACACTGCCCGAACACCACTGCCCTAAACCCTGAAACACCACCCCCAGCACGACCCCCTACACTGCCCGAACAACACTGCACTGCCCTAAACCCTGAAACACCAGCCCCAGCACGACCCCTACACTGCCCGAACACCACTGCACTGCCCTAAACCCTGAAACACCACCCCCTGCACGACCCCCTACACTGCCCGAACACCACTGCACTGCCCTAAACCCTGAAACACCACCCCCAGCATGACCCCCTACACTGCCCGAACACCACTGCACTGCCCTAAACCCTGAAACACAACCCCTGCACGATCCCCTACACTGCCCGAACACTACTGCACTGCCCTAAACCCTGAAACACCACCCCCAGCACGACCCCCTACACTGCACAAACACCACTGCACTGCCCTAAACCCCGAAACACTACCCCCAGCAAGACCCCCTACACTGCCCGAACACCACTGCCCTAAACCCTGAAACACCACCCCCAGCAAGACCCCCTACACTGCCCGTACACCACTGCACTGCCCTAAACCCTGAAACACCACCCCCAGCATGACCCCCTACACTGCCCGAACACCACTGCACTGCCCTAAACCCTGAAACACCACCCCCAGCACGACCCCCTACACTGCCCGAACACCACTGCACTGCCCTAAACCCTGAAACACCACCCCCAGCACCACCCCCTACACTGCCCGAACACCACTGCACTGCCCTAAACCCTGAAACACCAGCCCCAGCACAACCCCGTGCACTGCCCGAACACCACTGCACTGCCCTAAACCCTGAAACACCAGCCCCAGCACGACTGCCTACACTGCCTGAAAACCACTGCACTGCCCTAAACCCTGAAACACCAGCCCCAGCACGACCCCCTACACTGCCCGAACACCACTGCACTACCCTAAACCCTCAAACACCAGCCCCAGCACGACCCCCTACACTGCCCGAACACCACTGCACTGCCCTAAACCCTGAAACACCAGCCCCAGCAAGACCCCCTACACTGCCCGAACACCACTGCACTGCCCTAAACCCTGAAACACCACCCCCACAAGACGCCCTACACTGCCCGAACACCACTGCACTAAAGCCTGAAACACCACCCCCAGCAAGACCACCTACACTGGCTGAACACCATTGCACTGCCTTAAACCCTGAAACACCACCCCCTGCACGACCCCCTACACTGCCCAAACACCACTGCACTGCCCTAAACCCTGAAACACCACCCCCTGCACGACGCCCTACACTGCCCGAACACCACTGCCCTGCCCTAAACCCTGAAACACCACCCCTCAGCACGACACCCTACACTGCCCGAACACCACTGCACTGCCCTAAACCCTGAAACACCACCCCCAGCATGACCCCCTACACTGCCTGAACACCACTGCACTGCCCTAAACCCTGAAACACCACCCCCTGCACGACGCCCTACACTGCCCGAACACCACTGCCCTGCCCTAAACCCTGAAACACCACCCCTCAGCACGACACCCTACACTGCCCGAACACCACTGCACTGCCCTAAACCCTGAAACACCACCCCCAGCATGACCCCCTACACTGCCCGAACACCACTGCACTGCCCTAAACCCTGAAACATCAACCCCAGCAAGACCCCCTACACTGCCTGAACACCACTGCCCTAAACCCTGAAACACCACCCCCTACACTGCACGAACACCACTGCACTGCCCTAAACCCTGAAACACCACCTCCAGCAAAACCCCCTACACTGCCTGAACACCATTGCTCTGCCCTAAATCCTGAAACACTAGCCCCAGCATGACCCCCTACACTGCCCAAATACCACTGCACTGCCCTAAACCCTGAAACACCACCCCCAGCACGACCCCCTACACTGCCCGAACACCACTGCACTGCCCTAAACCCTGAAACACCAGCCCCAGCAAGACCCCCTACACTGCCCGAACACCACTGCACTGCCCTAAACCCTGAAACACCAGCCCCAGCATGACCCCCTACACTGCCCGAACACCACTGCACTGCCCTAAACCCTGAAACACCAGCCCCAGCACGACCACCTACACTGCCCGAACACCACTGTACTGCCCTAAACCCTGAAACACCAGCCCCAGCATGAACCCCTACACTGCCAGAACACCACTGCACTGCCCTAAACCCTGAAACACCAGCCCCAGCACGACCCCCTACACTGCCCGAACACCACTATACTGCCCTAAACCCTGAAACACCAGCCCCAGCACGACCCTCTACACTGCCTGAACACCACTGCACTGCCCTAAACCCTGAAACACCACCCCCTGCATGACCCCCTACACTGCCCGAACACCACTGCACTGCCCTAAACCCTGAAACACCACCCCCTGCAGCACCCCCTACACTGCCCGAACACCACTGCACTGCCCTAAACCCTGAAACACCACCCCCTGCACCGCCCCCTACACTGCCCGAACACCACTGCACTGCCCTAAACCCTGAAACACCACCCCCAGCATGACCCCCTTTACTGCTCGAACACCACTGCACTGCCCCAAACCCTGAAACACCACCCCCAGCACGACCCCCTACACTGCCCGAACACCACTGCCCTAAACCCTGAAACACCACCCCCTGCACGACCCCCTACACTGCCCGGACACCACTGCACTGCCCTAAACCCTGAAACACCACCCCCTACACTGCCCGAACACCACTGCACTGCCCTAAACCCTGAAACACCACCCCCTGCAGCACCCCCTACACTGCCCGAACACCACTGCACTGCCCTAAACCCTAAAACACCACCCCCAGCATTACCCCCTACACTGCCCAAACACCACTGCACTGCCCTAAACCCTAAAATACTACCCCCAGCACAACCCCCTACACTACCCGAACACTACTGCACTGCCCTAAACCCTCAAACACTACCCCCAGCACGACCCCCTACACTACCCGAACACCACTGCACTGCCCTAAACCCTAAAACACTCCCCCAGCACGACCCCCTACACTACCCGAACACCACTGCACTGCCCTAAACCCTAAAACACTCCCCCAGCACGACCCCCTACACTACCCAAACACCACTGCACTGCCCTAAACCCTAAAACACTACCCCCCGCATGACCCCCTACACTACCCAAACACCAATGCACTACCCTAATCCCTAAAACACTACCCCCGCATGACCCCCTACACTACCCTAAACCCTAAAACACTACCCCCGCACGACTCCCTACACTACCCAAAGACCACTGCACTACCCTAAACCCTAAAACATGACCTCCTACACTACACAAACACCACTGCACTACCCTAAACCCTAAAACACTACCCCCTACACTACACAAACACCACTGCACTACCCTAAACCCTAAAACACTACCCCCAGCAGTACCCCTACACTACCCAAACACCACTGCACTAACCTAAACCCTAAAACACTACCCCCAGCAGTACCCCCTACACTACCCAAACACCACTGCACTACCCTAAATCACTACCCCCAGCACGACCCCCTACACTACCCAAACACCATTGCACTACCCTAAACCCTAAAACACTACCCCCAGCACGACCCCCTACACTACCCAAACACCACTGCACTACCCTAAACCCTAAAACACTCCCCCCAGCACGACTCCCTACACTACCCAAACACCACTGCAGTACCCTAAACCCTAAATCTACCCCCAGCATGACCCCCTACACTACACAAACACCACTGCACTACCCTAAACCCTAAAACACTACCCCCAGCACAACCCTCTTCACTACCTAAACACAACTGCACAATGTGTTACAGGCGTTGCAACGCAGGCCTGTGGTGCTTACTGGAAGTACCTAGTGGGCTAGTTGGGCCCCAGGGACCCTCAGGATTCAAGGTGACCTAATCCCCCAACTTAAAACGCACCACGGGGCGCGTTTGCACAGTGGTGAAGGAGGGGGCGGGGCCTCAGGTGACATGTGCGCAAACACGCCCTGTGGTGCGTTTTAAGTTGGGGAATTAATTCCTTTGAATCCTGAGGGACCCTGGGGGCCAACTAGCCCACCAGGTACCTTCAGTAAGCACAACAGAGTTGCGTTGCAGAGAGGTGAAAAAAGGTGCGTGGCCTCGGAACGCCTCTCTGGAACTCAGCTCTGTGGTCCTAACTGTAGGTACCTGGGGAGCTAGTTGGGCCCCAGGGACCCTCAGAATTCAAGGGGACTTAATCCCACAACTTAAAACGCGCCACGGGGTGCGTCTGCACACATGTCACCTCAGGCCCCCCCTCCCTTCACCACTGTGCAAACGCGCCCTGTAGCGCGTTTTAAGAGGTAGTTTTAATCCCCCTGCCCTATTATGTACTAGGGACTTGCAGAGGAGGTCATGCTAATCACAGGGGTACCCCAACGCATAGTGTTCCCTAGTGTATGTAGGTGTTTTCACTGTATTCTAAGTGTCTTTTAGCATAGCACTGGCTCTGGTTAGTCAGAGTCAGTTACCACCAGTACCCGTCTGAAAAAGTTGTGGGCACAGGATGATTTTGCAACAAGGCCTCTTTCTGCTCCTCTGTTGGTTCTTTCTGCACATCTTTTGCTTCTTTCTGTGCGTTTTTTCTTCTTTCTTCACATGTCCTACCTCTGTAGGCATAGTTAGAAACTAGCATTTAAAAAAACCTTTGAAATTCACTTAAAAAATCATAGGTTTCAGGCACGTTATAGTTAGAAATTAGCATTTAAAAAACCTTTGAAATTCACTGAAAAAACCATAGGTTTCAGACACGTTATAGTTAGAAATTAGCATTTAAAAAACCTTTGAAATTCACTGAAAAAACCATAGGTTTTAGGGACAGTTATAGTTAGTTGGACATTTCACTCGTACAAAACCATAGAAATTCCCCCGTTATAGTTAGTTCAGCTAACTATAACTCGCGCCCCGCAATGCACTGCTGATGACGTCACATATTACATCACTCATGACATGGTCAGTGACATCACTGATGACATCACTGATGACATCTCAAATGACATCACTGATGACATCATCCATGTGATAATTTCATGCATCTTCTCACACCCTAATATAACTTTTGATACACCCACTCTAAATTACAGACTGCCATTCTCAAAACCATAGACACTCCAACACCAAAAACTACATACCCACTCACTGATTCTTAGGTCTACACACACATCCACTCACTCACCCGTACAGTCACTCATACTTAGTCACTCAGTACAGGACTATCATATGCACTCATACACCTATATAAACACTCACACACCGCCACTCATCCATAGAGGTACTCACACACCTAGTCAGTCATGCAAAAAACTTAATCACACACCCATTTACTCACCTATACAGTTATACACACACCAGCTCACTTACTCATACAAATACTAGCACATTCTTACGCTCTTATACAATCACTGATACAAGTACACACTCATCCATACAGCCACTCTCACAATCACACACTCTCACTTATAGCCATTTATATACTCCAACACACATATATACTGCCTTTCACATATGTAGTTACTCACACATGTACCACTGAGATATACATTCAATCACTAACACACCCATACACACACTCACCCACCCATACAGTCCATCATAGATGCACTCTTGAAACCATGCACCCAGTGAATCACCAACTCACACATCTATGCACAGAGTCACACACCCCACCCACACAAACACTCAGGCACCCATACAGATACTCAGACAATCAATCAATAACCCATGTAGACACTCATGTAGCTATTCAGAAAGCCCATGCAGCCGCTTACAAACCAACAGACAGACGGATACAGACATTCACACAGTTTAGTCACTAACCCATGCATTCAGTATGATACATTTAATCACTCACTTGTAGAGTCAGTCACTCACGTACTAAATCATCCATTCAGACACTTATACACCCACTCATTCTTCAATACACCTTTCCCTATATATATTAAACATATTTAAACTTTACAGAAACACACAGTCACTGGATGATGTTATCAGTGATGTCATCAGTGATGTCATTTGAGATGTCATCAGTGATGTCATCAGTGATGTCACTGACCATGTCATGAGTGATGTAATATGTGACGTCATCAGCAGTGCATTGCGTGGGCGCGAGTTATAGTTAGCTGAACTAACTATAACGGGGAATTTCTATGGTTTTGTACGAGTGAAATGTCCAACTAACTATAACTGTCCCTAAAACCTATGGTTTTTTCAGTGAATTTCAAAGGTTTTTTAAATGCTAATTTCTAACTATAACGTAGTCTGAAACCTATGGTTTTTTCAGTGAATATATATTTACTTTAAAACCATTATTAAACTATTATTTTTTATTTATTTTATAATTTTAACATTATATAAAAATTTAACAATTATATATATATATATATATATATATATTACCTACTGGCGGTCGCCAGTAGGTAGTTATAGTTAGGACCTATTTTCCATAGGAAATTCACAACATTCTATTTCCAATAACTTTGGCGCCGGTTGATGAATCTTCGCAAAATTTTCAAAACTTGTGGGGCGCTCCGGTCCGCTCCTATCCTGAAAGTCTCTGGGTGATTCGTCAAGTGGGGGCTGAGAAAAAAGGGGGGTCCCAAAACGTGTTTTCCCCATGCAATTTTCCATAGGAACCTTTAGTCGCAGCTACAGCCCGAACTGCTGAACGGAATTACACCAAATTTGGCAAAAAGGTAGCCCTTGGTTCAGAGTCGTGCCTTTTGTTTAAATGGTGTAAATCCGTTCAGTAGTTCCTGAGAAATTTGAAAAAGAAAACACATATATCTGGGCAGAGCCTAACCACACATGTCATCATGAGATCTGATTGGCTGTCAGCACTTCATCTTGGAATTGCTGGCAGCCATCTTGGGACCAATATAAATGATAGTACCCCATTGAAATGCATTGTAGTGAATCGAAGATTTTGAGGGTTACCAAAAGGAGAACTATAAAGGGTGATAACAGACTTTAGTTACATTAGAATTCATTTGTTGATGGTACCATACTAATTTCAGGAATTGTGGTGTGTTCTAAGGTGATTTTACCCTGTGAAAAACCTTCTGCTGGGATATCATGAATCATGTTTGAGAGAAAACTATTTTCACATGCTTGTCCCATACAGTTTTGGAAGGTGCTCCAGAAGCTAAAATGAGAGCATATTTTGTGTAAATTCACATTATCTTTCTCAGTCATGTGAGAATGAAGTCTGACATTCTCAGTAAAACATGTACATCCAACAAGGGCAGAGACTGTCAGTTGATTCCTTTGTGTTCTACTGCAGCTTCCCAGAGTGTTCTAAAGAACAACTAGAGTGCTAACAGCCTTACTTATGACAAAAGTATGGCACACCTGAAGCCATCTTGATTGGAATAAACTGGTAACACTTAAAACATTTAATTTAAAAAGGAACAAAATGATGGGGTTCATCTTGTCATAGAAATTATGGTTAGTGCTCTGGAAAGAAAAATTAGGACATGTTTCAAGTGTGATCTCAAATATCTTCCTGTTATATTTCAACAGGAGCAGCCTTCCAGTTGATGCCTTTGTGTTCTACTGCAGCTTCCCAGAGTGTTCTAAAGAACAACTAGAGCGCTAACAGTCTTACTTATGACAAAATTATGGCACACCTGAAGCCATCTTGATTGGAATAAACTGGTAACTCTTAAAACATTTAATTTAAAAAGGAACAACATGAGGGGGTTCATTTTGTCATAGAAATTATGGTTAGTGCTGTAGAAAGAAAAATTAGGACATGTTTTAAGTGAGATCTCAAATATCTTCCAGTTATATTTCAACAGGAGCAGCCTGTCAGTTGATGCCTTTGTGTTCTACTGCAGTTTCCCAGAGTGTTCTAAAGAACAACTAGAGTGCTTACTTATGACAAATGTATGGCACACCTGAAGCCATCTTGATTGGAATAAACTGGTAACACTTAAAACATTTAATTTAAAAAGGAACAAAATGATGGGGTTCATTTTGTCATAGAAATTATGGTTAGTGCTGTAGAAAGAAAAATTAGGACATGTTTCAAGTGTGATCACAAATATCTTCCTGTTATATTTCAACAGGAGCAGCCTGTCAGTTGATGCCTTTGTGTTCTACTGCAGCTTCCCAGAGTGTTCTAAAGAACAACTAGAGCGCTAACAGTCTTACTTATGACAAAATGATGGCACACCTGAAGCCATCTTGATTGGAATAAACTGGTGACTCTTAAAACATTTAATTTAAAAAGGAACAAAATGAGGGGGTTCATTTTGTCATAGAAATTATGGTTAGTGCTGTAGAAAGAAAAATTAGGACATGTTTTAAGTGAGATCTCAAATATCTTCCTGTTATATTTCAACAGGAGCAGCCTGTCAGGTGATGCCTTTGTGTTCTACTGCAGCTTCCCAGAGTGTTCTAAAGAACAACTAGAGAGCTAACAGTCTTACTTATGACAAAAGTATGGCACACCTGAAGCCATCTTGATTGGAATAAACTGGTAACACTTAAAACATTTAATTTAAAAAGGAACAAAATGAGGGGGTTCATTTTGGCATAGAAATTATGGTTAGTGCTGTAGAAAGAAAAATTAGGACATGTTTTAAGTGAGATCTCAAATATCTTCCTGTTATATTTCAACAGGAGCAGCCTGTCAGTTGATGCCTTTGTGTTCTACTGCAGCTTCCCAGAGTGTTCTAAAGAACAACTAGAGTGCTAACAGCCTTACTTATGACAAAAGTATGGCACACCTGAAGCCATCTTGATTGGAATAAACTGGTAACACTTAAAACATTTAATTTAAAAAGGAACAAAATGATGGGGTTCATTTTGTCATAGAAATTATGGTTAGTGCTGTAGAAAGAAAAATTAGGACATGTTTCAAGTGTGATCTCAAATATCTTCCTGTTATATTTCAACAGGAGCAGCCTGTCAGTTGATGCCTTTGTGTTCTACTGCAGCTTCCCAGAGTGTTCTAAAGAACAACTAGAGCGCTAACAGTCTTACTTATGACAAAAGTATGGCACACCTGAAGCCATCTTGATTGGAATAAACTGGTAACACTTAAAACATTTAATTTAAAAAGGAACAAAATGAGGGGGTTCCTTTTGCCATAGAAATTATGGTTAGTGCTGCAGAAAGAAAATGTAGGGCATGTTTTAAGTGAGATCTCAAAATCTCTTCTATTTCATTAGAAAATTCTGACATGCAGACTGAAACAATCACTTTCAATACCAGCAGTAGACTTCCAGTTAACTCTCTGATGAGCAGTAGCTTTACTACAGTGATCTAATGAACAACTAGAGTGCTAACATTCTGAATTTATGGCAAATGTGTGACACATCTGAATGCCTTCTTGATGGAATCAAAGTAAAAACTGAAAGCATTTCCTACTGAGGAGACTGCAGTAAATGACGAAATTAGGAAACTTCATAACAAATAAGTCTCCCAAGATGGCCACCAGAGAAAAAAGAGCCCAAATGTAGCACAAATATCACCCAGATGTAGCCCACATATAGCCCAATGACAGAAGTGTGCAAAACACTTTTTATTTTTATTTTTTCTGCAGTTTTATATAGTGCAAACTGGTCAGGTATTGGAGTGTTACATCTTACTTGGACCCCTTATTGCGTATTTTGCACGAAGTACATGAGATTGATTTTGCGAAACATTGAACTTTACGATTCTGTTAACCTGAAGTTGCTCTGAACCGGGCTTTGTAACACCCGTTTTTACCTACTGGTTTTAATTAATTCTCACTGTATTGTATTAGGAAAGAGGATTTACTGTTTTTATGTACACTTTTATGATCTATGTTTCTAAATCAGATCAAATAAAGTTTAATGAATTCTATGGCAGGTCGGAGGCGAGGATTATGCATATCTTTCCTCACTTTATTTGCATAGCAGTTCAAAGAAAACGTAACACAACAATCATTAAACAAAAGACTACACAACCCATGAACCATTAGGGGGTAGTCTCCAAGGCAACTATAGTCCAATCATATCACAGTCCATCGTATATAATATCGTGACGTCCCTTCCGCTTCCTCTTTCTTTCACTGCTCGTCAGTTAAGTGCATTCCTTACATTCTTGGCTTAATCTGACGTTGTTGCTGTTTGTATAGCGGTTTCTTGTGCACGTTATTAGCATTATTGCTTTGGTATTGTTTCATATTCCCTGCGCAGCAGGCTCTTGCCCGAGCGCGTTCTCCCCTCGCAGTTTCTCCCGCTGTGTGCTCTGCGCGCGGTGAGATCCTGTCAGGCGCGTCTGGTCCGAGCGAGGCAGCTCCGTCGAACGCTCCCGCTGGTCTTTAGCGCGTTTGGGGATCCGGTCACTCCTTTAGTGTCCGCTTGATTCCCGACCAACCCTCGCCTAATTTTGACACCGCTAAGCGGTGATTTCCCCACACGGCCACGTTAGTGACCAGCACCACCTGGTGGTGGTAATTGGTATTGCGCCTCAGTCTATTCTTATAACAGCTTCGGGGAAAGCCCAGCTGTTGGAGCACCGGCAAGGGGGCTGTCTTAAGGATTTTAAGGGCATTTGTTCTGTGCTCACACCCTCTGCTATCATGTCTTCTCCAGAAGACCATTATTACTCCTCCTACCAGGAAGTGGAGGAGGAATGGCCCCCCAACTTCTCCCTCCAGCAGTGGACCAACCCCTCTCTCTGGCTATTTCTAGGGCGCTGGCTCCTCTTAGGGATCAGGTTGATAAGCTGGCAAAAAGCATCCCTGGGGTGTTCAGTGACCCAGATCTGGTGGTGGCGGGTCCAAGTAGCTCCCAGATGGGGAATAAAAGGGCCGTTAAGCATAACGCGGGGCACTTGGAAGGATTTGATAAACTTACGGAGACCTTCCTCAAGAGTGCACGAACGCTAAAACATGCACCCTGCCGGGAGGAGGAGGAGGGGCCTGGAGAAAATTGCGACACTGTCACCACTATTGTAGACCCCGACGGCGGGTTTCCCTTAGAGGGAGAGGGTGTATCGGAGGACGATTTCTCCTCCGATGAGGATAAGGACTTGGGGCGTCCCTGGCGTCCAGAGTCCCACTCCTCTCAGTCCCCGGTTGGGGACGGGGTCCACTCAGACATGTTCGAGCCTACCCAAATTTACCATCCTAGGTCGGCAGAGTGGACACCTGAGTATGTGGTGGGGAAAATTCATCAACCCCTTGAAAGGGAGGTCAGGAATAGGATGAGGGGAGAATGCCCCAGGCCCTCACTGAAGGGGAAGGTGGCACACACGCCTGAAATTGATGAGAAACTATGTACCTTTTTCTCCAAGTATATGAGGGATCCCAAGAAAGGAATTGATAGGTCTTGGACGTGGTAGGGCCCTTGACCCAAATTATTCAATTGACGGAGCGTTCCAAAGAGTCAGGATCCCCTTTGTCCACGGATATTGTGGCTGGTTGGGCGCACTACCCTAAACCCTAAAACACTACCCCTCCACTACCCAAACACCACTGCACTACCCTAAACCCTAAAACACTACCCCCAGCACGACCCCCTACACTACCCAAACACCACTGCACTACCCTAAACCATAAAACACTACCCCCAGCATGACCCCCTACACTACACAAACACCACTGCACTACCCTAAACCCTAAAACACTACCACCAGCATGACCCCCTACACTACTCAAACACCACTGCACTACCCTAAACCCTAAAACACTACCCCAGCACGACCCCCTACACTACCCATACACCACTGCACTACCCTAAACCCTAAAACACTACCCCCAGCACGACCCCCTACACTACTGCACTACCCTAAACCCTAAAACACTACCCCCAGCACGACCCCCTACACTACCCAAACACCACTGCACTACCCTAAACCCTAAAACACTACCCCCAGCACGACCCCCTACACCACCCAAACACCACTGCACTACCCTAAACCCTAGAAAAGAAACCCCCACCCCATGCCCAATCCCCCTTACCTCTCACTCCTCATTGTTCCTCTCTCCTCTTGGTTCCTGCTTCACGTCATCTCTGAGGGGCGGTGCACGTCGTTGTGAGGAAACGGAACAGCCTCTGTTTCCTTACAACGACATGGATCGTCTACATGTTTTTTAGAACGCATGGTCATTTACCATACATACCTTTACAACAAAATTTGTGGTAAAGGCATGCATGGTAAATGACCATGCGTTCTAAAAAAATGCGTAGTAATGACTTCGTGATGTACAACGCATGCGTGGTAATGCATGCATTGTAATGGTATTGCAAAGTAAAAAGTCGTTGTAACGGCTGTTTACCGATCGAAGCTGGCCCCTGTTCTTCAGTGAGACGTTTATTTGATTAATTAGGAGGAAGGAATGTGTTTTTTTACCGAAACGTGCATTCCCGGCTGTTGTATTGTGAAAGTGTCCGCGTGGCCTGGTTTCACTTCCAGTGAGAGAGTGGAAGAGTCTGTTTGGATCTAAAGGAGTTCTGTTGTTGGACGGGGCCGGCGCGACATGTCATCAGAAAACATAGCTAATGGAAAGCGTCCTCCCTGAAGTGTGGAGCAGTGCCATGAGAGGTCAACGAGTGTGCGTCCCACCGCAGTATGACCGTACCGCGTGACCCATGTGCCGCCTCCAGGGTACGGCAGGCAGAAGCGGCATCGCAGGTCCTCTTGAAGACCGTTGTAGCACTAATTCTACATTTTGGTACTAGGGCATTTTAACTTCGTTGTTCCTGCCAAATACAAAGAGAAGATCCTGTGTTATTCAGTGCCCTCGTTACCTTTTTTGTGGGTTGTGGTGCTTGTCACTTCACTGCCCCGCCGGTGCACACGACTGGGCACCCCACCTCGTGTGCCATCTGCAGGGCCTCTGCCCTCGGATCACTGGTTTCGGTTTCTGGAATGGCAACATAAACAGTTGCTCCCAAAGGACTAGCCTGAACACTTAGGTGAATATCCCCTGCACCAGCATTCCACGGAAATTCTTTCCTAGCTCTCCCACGTCAACGAGCACCGCTCCGCTCGTGACACCGTATGACGTCATAGGAGCCATAAGAGGACCTCGTCGGCGTGCTGACGTCAGTTCCACCCATTTTTTCCGTGCCACTGAGGCAAACAGGGGACCGAGACATTTTCACATGTCTACATAGTATAATAAATATATATATATTCACTGAAAAAACCATAGTTTTCAGGCACGTTATAGTTAGAAATTTGCATTTAAAAAACCTTAGAAATTCACTGAAAAAACCATAGGTTTCAGGCACGTTATAGTTAGAAATTAGCATTTAAAAAACCTTAGAAATTCACTGAAAAAACCATAGGTTTCAGGGGCGTTATAGTTAGTTGGACATTTCACTCGTACAAAACCATAGAAATTCCCCCGTTATAGTTAGTTCAGCTAACTATAACTCGCGCGCCCGCAATGCACTGCTGATGACGTCACATATTACATCACTCATGACATGGTCAGTGACATCACTCATGACATCACTGATGACATCTCAAATGACATCACTGATGACATCATCCAGTGAATGTGTGTTTTTCTGAAAATTAAATATGTTTTATATATGTATATCTCAAGGTCGATGGAAGAATAAATGGGTATATAAGTGTCTAAATGGATGATTTGTTTTTGTAAAATTGATTGTATAACTGACATAGGGGCCGATTCCGATTCCGGCCGGAAATCTCTCCGACCGAGCCGGACCCGGAGAGATTTCCGACCGAATCGGACTCTGGCAGTCCGACCGAACGAGTACGATGCGCACGCATGCCATCGGACTCGAGTCGGTCGGACTCCCATTGAAGTCAATGGGAGCCTGTCGTACAACGCGTACGCGGGCTCCCATTGACTCAATGGGTGCGAGGTGGACAAGGGCGCCCCCTACAGCGTGTACGCGTCCATGCGCATCGCGGCGTACATGCACAGGTAGGGGGACCCATGGGTCCCCCTGTGTGCGACTCGCGCGCCTACGCGCACAGGGGGTCCGACGCGGACCCCCAAAGTCCGGCTCCGACAGCTTTTTCGAGCCGGACGGCGCGAGTCGGTCGGACTGCTCGCGGCGCGCATCGTACTTTACCCGGCCGGGATACGTCTCCATAGCGCGGTGCGAGTCATGTCCATGCGAGTCGGTCGGAGCGTGTTGAAGCCGCGTTCGAGTCGGTCGGAGATTTCGCGGGTGCCTGCATCGTACTCGCTCGGCCGGACCCGCGTACGATTCGGTCGGGAAACAGGGCTCCGAATCGGATCCGGTAAATCCGAATCCGATTCGGAGCACTACCGGCCGAGATCGGAATCGGCCCCTAAGTGTATCTTAGTGAATACATGGGTTAGTGAGTAATGTTTAAATATGAAAATATCTGTAACAGTCTCTCACTTTGTGTATAAGTGGCTGCATGGGTTGGTGAGTAGCTACATGAGTGTCTATATGGGTTATTAGTTGGTTTTTTGAGTATCAGTATGAGTGTCTGAGTGTCTGTATGGTTCGGTGGGGGGTATTACTTAGTGCATAGATGCATGAATGAGTGACTCACTGTTTGTATGTGTTGAAGACAGCATGTGTGCAGGACTGTATAGGTGGATGAGTATGTGTATGGGTGTGTTAGTGAGTGAATGACTGTCTCAATAGTGTCTTTATGAGTAACTACATATGTTTTAAACTAGTATATGTGAGTATTGGTGTATATAAGTGAGTATATGTGAGAGTGAGAGATTGGAAGAGTTCCTGTACAAATAAGTAGGTGTTTCTATAAGTGATTGTTTAAGAGAGTAAGTATGTGTAAGTTTCTGTAGAAGTAAGTGTGGTAGTGTGTGTATAACTGTATATGCAAGTAAATGGATGTTTGATACTTTGTTTGCATGTGTGACTATGTGTGTGAGTAACTCTATGGATGAGTGGCGGTGTGTAACAAGATGTATAGGTGTATGAGTACATATGATGAGTGAGTACATGTATGAGTGACTGTATAGGGACTGTTGGTGAATGAGTGGATGTGTGTGTAGATCTTGGAATTACTGAATAGGTGTGTAACTGGTATTGGTATGTCCATTGTTTTGAAAATGTTAGTTTGTATTTTTGAGTGTGTGTATCAAAGGTTATATTAGGGTGAGAGGAGGTCTGCCATTCTATCACAAGGATGATGTCATCAGTGATGTCATCAGTGATGTCATTTGAGATGTCATCAGTGATGTCATGAGTGATGTCACTGACCATGTCATGAGTGATGTAATATGTGACGTCATCAGCAGTGCATTGCGGGCGCGACGAGTTATAGTTAGCTGAACTAACTATAACGGGGAATTTCTATGGTTTTGTACGAGTGAAATGTCCAACTAACTATAACGCCCCTGAAACCTATGGTTTTTTCAGTGAATTTCTAAGGTTTTTTAAATGCTAATTTCTAACTATAACGTGCCTGAAACCTATGGTTTTTTCTGTGAATATATATATATATATATATATATACATATACCAATTACATAAATCTATAAAAAATCTATTATAAATTAAAACATTAAACTATTTAAAAATCTTTCAACTTAAATTTACCACTCCAGTCAGTGCAACAGTAGGGAAAGAGTTGGACAGCGGAGTGGTAAAAATGACTGTTCCACTCCAGTTGAGTGCAACCGTTTGGAAAGTGTTGGATAGCGGAGGGGAAAAAATTACTATTCCCACTCCAGTGAGTGCAACAGTAGGGAAAGTGTTGGATAGCGGAGGGTTAAAATGTACTATTCCGACTCCAGTGAGTGCAACAGTAGGGAAAGTGTTGGATAGCGAAGGGGTAAAAATTACTATTCCCACTCCAATGAGTGCAACAGTAGGGAAAGTGTTGGATAGCAGAAGGGTAAAAATTACTATTCCCACTGCAGTGAGTGCAACAGTAGGGAAAGTGTTGGATAGCGGACGGGTAAAAATTACTATTACCACTCCAATAAGTGTAACAGTAGGGAAAGTGTTGGATAGTGGAGGGGTACAAATTATTATTCCCAGTCCAATGAGTGCAACAGTAGGGAAAGTGTTGGATAGCAGAGGGGTTAAAAGTACTATTCCCACTCCAGTGAATGCAATAGTAGGGAAAGTGTTGGATAGTGGAGGGATGAAATTTACTATTCCTACTCCAGTCAGTGCAACAGCAGGAAAAGTGTTGGATTGCGGAGGGGTAAAAATTAGTTTTCCCACTCCCGTCAGTTCAAAATTAAAAACAAACAAAATATCAACAACAAACAATATTTAAAAAACAAACAAATAAAAAATATACAATAATATTAAAAATAAAAACATATTATAATGTTAAATACATGTGACAAATACCTACAAATATTATATTAAAAATAATTTCCAAACAAATAAGTATTTTTAGTTAGAAATTATTTAGAGACAAAAACATTAATAATTACATACATTTAGTTTATTTACTACCTACCCTATAACACCACACAATTCACAACCAACATCTAAATTAAAAAAATTTACTTCCATAATTAACATAATTAATTATCAATTAAAGAAATATTATTAATTACAAAACAAATTAAAACACGTCAAAATTAATTAACTTCCCACCCTTTACCCCTATAATTCCCACAACCCATACCTAAAATTAAACTGTAATAAAATTAATTACACAATTACAATTTATTTTCAATTAAAAAACCAATAGTATTTAACAACTAATTATAAAGTAAGTAAAACTAATCTACTCCCCACCCTTTACCCCTATAAACCATAACCCAAACACAAAAAAATTAAACAATTACCCTAATTATTAATTAATTAATATTAATGATCAACTAATTATTAATTAACTAAACATAAATTACTTCCCACCCTTTACCCCTATAAACCCCACAACCCACACCTAAAATTAATTATACAATTTCCATATTTAATTTTCAATTAGGTAATATTAATTGACAACTAATTATTAATTTATTAAACATAAATTACTTCCCACCCTTCCCACCCTTTACCCCTATAAACCCCACAACCCGCACCTAAATTTAATTACACAATTTCCATGTTTAATTTTCAATATTAATTAACAACTAATTATTAATTAATTAAAAATAAATTACTTCCCACCCTTTACCCCTATAAACACCACAACCCGCACCTAAAATTAATCACACAATTTCCATACTTAACTTTCAATAAATTAATATTAATTAACAACTAATTATTAATTAATTACAAATAAATAACTTCCCACCCTTTACCCCTATGAACCCCACAACCCACACCTAAAAACAAATTATACAATTATCATAATTAATTACCAATTAATTAATTAACCAATTAATAATTAATTACAAATACATTACTTCCCACAATTAACACTATAAAATCTCAATTAAATAAATATTAATAAATAAAAAATAATCATTAATTTATTATAATTAAATTACTTCCCACCCTATTCCCTTATAAACCCACAACCCGCTAAGGAACTAAAAAATGCAAAATTGAATTAAAATAAAATTGATAACTACTAAAAATGTAACACATCTATTAAAAAACATAAACAATACTTATACAAAAAAATACATCACATACATTTAAAATATAAACTAAAATACATAACACTAATTAAAAAATCGATATTTTAAACAGCTATATTTTTGTAAACAATATTAATGACTTCTATATTTTTTAAAACAATATTTTTTACCTCAAATTCGATATTCTTCACCACAATATTCTTGCTGTCGATATTTCTGTGTCACAATGTTTACAACTTGATATTTGTGTAAGTCGACATTTCCAACTCAATATTCTGTCCGAATACCAAACAACAGGACTGGAAACATTCTGGGGTCATCATCATGTCAGGTCACCTGAGACTGCATATAATAGAACCAGACCAGTGTGTAACACACATCCAGATGCAACATGAGCACAGTAGCAGAGGATATGCTAATGAAAAAGGAAGAGTGTGTAAGCGGATACCAACGATACATCAACTAAAGACGTCTGGAAAAATGTATGCCCCAACCCCTCAGTCTACAACCTGTGACAACGAGACATCTTTACCTTTTTCATCACTTTGTTTTCCTCATATCGAATGTGCCTAAGTAATAGAAGTGCTAGTAACCTCTCAAATTACTTGAAGACAGGCACCAACGGTTACTTTTTCTGTTTACAGGTATCATCTCTGAGGCTCTACCTTATTCCTCAGCAGACTTTTTGAAAAGAGTAAAAGTACAGCAGAAGATAAGACATTCTTCCAACTAGTCACACTAGCCACACGTACCAACGATTGGAACAATGCCTCAAGACTTTCAGAACAATTAGAGAAAATGATCATGGGTGCTGCTAGCAGCATTGACCCCCATTCCTGCCATTAGAATGACTACGCTCCTTAAAGTGTGTTGTGATCACAGTATTATACCTGAGATACTGCTTAAATGACACAGAGATATTGTACCAAAGTGAATAAATAGCCATTGATAAAGAAGGGACAGTTGACAGGGCAGGATGTTACACACCGGCCTACAGACACAGAAAACAGCATGTGTTACAATGTCATACCTGTCTCCAAATACATGGGCTGTGTCCTAATGTACAAAATGCTCTTCAGTCAGAACACCATGTCCGCAGTTGCATCTCCCGAGAATAGCAGAATTAGCTAAGATTCGATTGTTATTAACAATGGTCTTTCATTTTCAGAACCAAAAATAAGCTGATTTGGTGTGAGGTTCTCAATCGTATGTATTAGTTATGACCCAAACCAATGTTATTCCCTTTATCAAACCAAGAGAAATTTAAAGTTCAGTAGTACATGAAAATCCTAAATTTTTGGGGGAAACTCTAAATATGTAATAGAATTCAGCTGATGAATTTCCTTCCCAATGCTATCCTATTGGAAAGGGAAATTCCCAAACTATAATCATACACCACCATTTGCCAATCATAGCACAGTCTTGCAAGGAGTGACATGTGCTGTGAACCCCCGCCTTCAGCAATATTGAACACTTTAGGAAGTAATATCAAAATCACTGTGGAAAGCAAGTCATTGGAATCCCCTGAGCAACAATATATGTAGGATTGGTCACAATTTATGAAATGACAGGCATGTTACCAAAGATGTGCTGACCACAGACTTCCTCTATCCCTTGATAGTTTACAGGAGTCTGTGTACCAGTTGCATGTTCCTTGTGGAACAGTTCTTCTGGCAGGTTGTCAGCATACTTACAGACGATAGCTAAGCTTTCTCTTTGTTTTGATTGGGGATCATGATTGCATGCTAGGATATCTGCTGAGACCTTATTATGGCATTTTCGGGTCTAACGTGGGGGTTCAATGAGGTGAATGTCTGTGCAGTATCATGCATTTTTTGTAATGTCACAGATGTTTCAATTGCGAAGACATGCTCAAGGGGCGTGGCTTCGGCGCCACTCAAAATGGCTGCTTGTCCGGGGAGCTCAGCTACACCGGGGACGAGTCGTGGTCTTTTCCCGCTGGTCAGCGCCTTTCAAGCATCCAAAAATGAATGAATCTGCAGCAGTAACCGGGGGCATAATGAGGAACTGCTTTGTGAAGTGAAGTGCATTACGCCTCTCTTCATTTTCTCGGCGACTGCAGCTGCCTCACAGAGTGGCCGCCATTTTGTTTCTCTCAGCGTTTCCATGCAAGTAAGAGGCTTCTAATGCAACGCACTGAAGGGATGAATTTTGGCACTTGTAAATGACTCCTCCAGAATAATATGACCCCCCTGCAGCATTTTTTTCTACTTTACTTCTATTTGGCTCAATTTAAAACTGGTTTATTGCGCTTCACAATTGAAATGTGCATATTCTAAGGTGATATGGCATTCTACGGCTCTATTGCAGTCTGAAGAGGTGTTTCATCATTTTCATAAGCAGGAGTTTTTTCTTTTTAGAGTTCAAAACAAATGTTTGGGACATACCCTTGTGGTTACTGAATACTAACAGCCCCAGCAGTATTTTTTCTTATTGAAGCTCAGATTAAGGCTATTTGTTAGTGCTTTACTGTGGGCGATTGCGTGTAGGGGAACCTATATAATACTTTGTGCTGGCACTTCCTTGGTGCTAGTGAAGTCAGAAGCACACTTGTGGCATCATCATTTTGTTGTATGGATCCTTTTTATGGTTAGATTAAAGAAACCACAATTTGTATTTACCCCTAAAGGGCTTTCTTCGGCAAGGTCTGTGTCCCACTCGCCAGCAGAAGTCCATTCAACTGTTGCTGAAGAAATGGCTAACGTGGCCCCTACTCGTACTTCCTCGTCACAGTCTGTTGTTAATAAGACCTCACCGCCCTCTTCTGAGACAAAGCGGCAAAAACATGATCCACCCTCAGCTGACAAGCCATCGTCACCTATATCCTTAGAACTGTTGCTGGAAGAGATTCGGGCCTTGTGTCCTTTTGTAGAGGAAACTAATAGCAGAATGCAGCTTCTAGACGATAAGTGGTCATCAATGAAAAGCCGGGTGTCTGTGATGGAGCAGCAACTTTTGGATGTCCAGGGCGAAACTCATAGAATTAACTCTTTGGAAAAGGAGGTGCGCAGGCTCCAGCAACACACAGAAGATTTGGAAAACCAGAATAGGAGGAACAATCTACGTATTTATGGTCTGTCTGAATCTTTGGAAGGAGATGACCCTGTCTCCTTTTTCTCCTCCTTTTTGCCAAAATTACTGAACATGCCCTCCTCAACCTCGCTCACTATTCAGAGAGCACATAGACTTGGACCTCGTCCATCGCTGTCTACATCTCCTGTCAAGCCTAGAGGTGCTATCATCCTCTATTTTGAAGTTTACTGACTTGATATTTGTTATTTCTGCAGCTAGGGCTAAGCGTCAAGTGTCTTGGCTGGGTCAAAAGGTGTTTTTCTCCCAGGATGTCTCTAATGCCACCGTAGCTAGAAGAAAGGAGTTTCTTAACCTCTGAGCTCCTCTCCGTTCTCTTGGGGCCAGATATGGTCTCTTTAATCCGTGTATTTTCAAAGTAACTTTCCAAAATAACACTGTGACGTTTGAAGATCCAGCGGAACTTAAGAAGTTTATACATTCCCGTACTTTGAGTAACATGGACACTGCTGGTCCATGTAATGGATGATCTATTTGTCATTGCTTGTTTTTGCTCTAACAGTTGGGCTCTGCAATGATATTGAATTGTAGGTCTACTTGTGTGTTTCCTCAATATATCTTAGCTTGTAATTCTTTAAATGTTGTAATATATCTCAGATGATAATTCTTCGTATGTTTTATTGTATTTGATATGTTTTATATTGTTCCTTTTAATCTCCTTGCAGGTTTGTCTGATGTATTCAGTATGTTCGGTCCGTTTTCCTCATTGTTCTTTTTTGGTCCTGTTGTGGCTTGATCTCCCTTACCCTCAGGCGTGTCATCGTCTTATGTGTCGTCATCAACCCTGTGCTATTTCGTTTTTGTCCTTTACAGGTACATTCTTTCAGTCGTCCTTTATGGATATGTACTGTCTTCTCTCTTGGCTTGTGTTTTTTCCTTTTTATCTTTCCTTTTTCTGTTTTCTGTTTCCTTTCCCTTTCTTCTTTCCCTATTGTTTCTATTTTGCAATGTGCTTTTTCTTCCTTGCAATGTATGATAGATTTTTCTTTTTTTTCTTTATATATTTATATATATATATATATATATGTCTCATTGTTCTCAAATGTTATTCTTTCCTTTTTTCTTTATTGTATATAATTCAGAGTAATCTCATGGAATATTAAAGGTTTGCTTAATCCGATCAAACGACAGAGAGTGTTATCTCATCTAGGTAAATCAAATACGGATCTAGTTCTTCTCCAGGAAACCCATATTACACAATCGGAGGCTCTGAAATTTAAACGAGCCGGGGTTGGATATGTGTTTGTTTCCCCATCGGTAATAAGAAGAATGGGGTTATGATATTGGGTAAAAATCCCTTATTGTTAATTTGGTTTCTCAACAAATAGATGATATGGGTAGGTGGATCATAGTGAACCTCATTATTGACAGTGTTCCCCTCACTATTATGAATATTTATGCCCCAACGCAACCTGATAATGCTTTTTGGCCCTCCATTGCGCAAAAATGTACACAATTTCATGACTCTTACTTTATTCTGGGAGGTGATTGTAATCAAATAATGGACCCATTTTTAGATAGACAATCCTTGGTTCATTTTTCGTCCCATAAAATACATAAACAGTTTTGTTCGGTTATTCACAAGGGAGCATTAGTAGACTCTTGGAGATTGTCCAACCCGACTACCCGAGAGTATACTTTTACTCTGCTTCTCATGGTTCTCTTTCAAGACTGGATCATATATTTCTTTCTAAGTCCCTGGCACAGTTTATCATACAGTCACATATCTATCCAATTGTGGTTTCTGATCACGCTAAGGTTGTTACAGACTTGGATTTGGTTCCACCCTATCCCCCTTTACATCGATCGAAATTCGACAAATATTTATTACAGGATGCTCAATTCTCTAGTTCATTTATCACATTTGCTTCAGAATTTTTTTCCTTCAATGATAATACGGAAGTTAAACCTTCCTTACTCTGGGATACATTCAAGGCCTCTGCAAGAGATTTCATATTAAGATATGTCTCTAAACAAAAAAGAACGCTATTAAAGGAACATACTAATCTTCTTTCATTGATTAAATCATTAGAAAAGAAGTAGTTCTCCTCTAAACTGCCTTCGGACTTCAATGCCCTGCTTAAAGCCAAAATGCAATTCAATTCTGTTTCTACTGAAGAAGCCTCTTCTGTGCTTCTTCGGAAAAATGCACGTTATTATGAAGGGAGAAACAAAGCTGGCAAGATATTAGCAAATTATCTGAAGGGAAGAAAAAAACAACACATCATTGATTCTATTATCACATCAACCGGTGAGTCTACTGCTAGTCATCAGGCTATCTTAGAAGAATACGTTATGTTTTAAAAATCTCTTTATACGCCCGAATAAAGTCCTCCTTCTGCTGCCATTGCAGATTATTTGCATCATACCACTCATTCGGTTGCTCCTGATTTGGACTTTGACTCTTTAGAGAATGAGCTCTCTACTGAAGAAATTGCAGCAGCCTTACGAGTACTTAAATTAGGGAAAACACCTGGTCCGGATGGTTTCACAGTAGAATTTTATCTTCATTTCTCCAACATTCTTCTTCCTTATCTATACCGCTTATTTAATCATTTATTATATCCTCTTCTACTTCTGGCACTTTCCAGGAAGCTATAATATGTCTCATTCATAAGGATGGTAAAGATCCTCGGGAATGTAAAAACTATAGGCCTATTTCTTTGTTGAACGTGGATTATAAAATCTTAGGTTAGAATCCTTTATTCCCCACCTTATAGGTAAAGAACAATCAGGGTTTATTAAGGGAAGGCTTCGATCGGATAACGTGCGACTGCTTCTGAATGTTCTCAGTAAAGCTCCCTCTTTTAAATCTTCTCTTGCGGTCATTTTTGGTTTTCCTTATGGTGATCAACATCTAACATTTTCTGCTTATGCTGATGATATTCTTTTCTTTATTTCCTCTCCTGAGGACTCGCTACCTTCTCTATTACCTGAAATCTCTCTGTTTTCTATTGTCTCAGGATATAAAATCAATAAGGGCAAAACGGAAATTCTCCCGCTTACTAAATACACATTCAGGGATTCTTATTCTCTTGCTGGGTAGCACTGGTCCACTTCTGCGAAAATTTAATATTTGGGGATATGGTTCACAAACTCTATCCCGGACACAGTCAAAATTAATTTTACGGAACTTAGGGGCTGATTACGATGGCGGAAGGACCACCACCGCCAGCCCGGCGGTGGCGATCCTTTCGCCATCTGACAGCAATTTTCCCACCGCCAAATTACGATGGCGGTGGGAATCGCTTTCGGACCGCGCCGGTTGCAAAGACCGTCCGCCACGGAACCGCCACGGAATCGTTCCAATTGCCTGGCGGAGCGGTCAGCATGCCTAAAATGGTGGCGGTGCCTAGCATGCACCGTCCGCCAAATTACGATGCTGGCGGAAGCCAGCCTTTCTGTGGCGGGTAAACCGCCATTGAAAGGCTGGTGGAGATTGGATTCGGGGGCCCGTTGTGGGCCCCCCTTGTGTTGGGGGGAGGTGTGGGTGCACTGGGGGGGTACCCATGGTACCTCCCAACATTTCACTGCACCAAGTGGCAGGCACCATGTGGTGCCTGCCACGTAGTGCAGTGAAATGCGCAACATGCCATTTTAACTTTGCGGCGGGTGCTGCTGTCAGCAGCACCCGCCGCAATGTTAAAATGCAAGATGCGACCGCCATGGTGGCGGTCGCATCCTGATTTGGTGTGCAGGACCGCCACATGTATTGCGGACGGACTCCAGTCCGTCCGCTATCGTAATCAGCCCCTTAGTGTTAAAATTGACAAGATTCTTTCTTCATGGAATCCTCTATTTTTATCATGGTGGGGTCGGTTAGACTCTATTAAAATAATGATTTCTCCCTTGCTGTTATATCTTCTTTCTATGCTGACAGTTCATATTCCCAAACAGTTTTTCACAAAAATCAACACGCTACTCCTTAAATTTCTTTGGAAACATAAAAAAGCAAGAGTAGCGTTAGCTATTTTACAAAAGCCGAAATTGGCGGGAGGGGATAATTTTCCTCACTTTTATTGTTATCATAGAGCTTTTGCTTTGATCCAAGCTGCTCTTTGGACTCATGATTTATCCTCGTCCTTTACTCCTTTATGGCTTGATATTGAGCGTGTTTCTCTTCTTCCCTTTAGCTTTGAAGCGGTCCTATCTCTTACTGATAGAATGTTGTTTCTCTACTCTCCTATATTACAAAATACGGTTTTGATGCTTAAATCCACCTTTCTCCCACTCACTCTAAATACGGAGCTGTTTTTGAAAATGCCGATATGGCATAACTCCTTACTTAAGATAACTAATAGGTCATTCTTTTGGCGTACTTGGAAGGACAAATGCTCAATGTGGATATCTCAACTTTTTTTTATAATGACTCCCCTATCTCTTTTCCTCAATTTTGTCTTATTTATCATTGTCCTAGGTCCTTTTATACCCGTTGTTTGTCATTGATGAACGCGGTTCTTGATGTTTATTCTTCCTTACAGAACTCTTCAATGAAGGTCCCTTTCTCCTCTGACATCACTGACTTTCTGAAAACAGGTCCACGGGCTCGGCTATTTATAAGTATTTCTCCCTTCCTGACCCCTCCAGAGCCAAATCCAAGTCTGAAATTGCATGGGAGAGGGATCTAGGAATCACTTGGACAATCCCCTTTTGGAACAAGATATGGGCACGTATATATAAAATCTTGAGATCAGCCAGCTGGTATTACACAGTCTTTATTTTTATATATCATCGACTATATTTTACTCCCCTGCAATGCTCCAAATTCTCTACTGATACCCCTGCAAGTTGGTCTTGCAACTTTTCTAATGCGGATTTAATGCATATCTTATTCAACTGTCCCAATACCCATATATTTTGGTACAAAATTTGGGCTCAGATCAAGAAGATTTTTAATTTCGATAGCCCCTTCAATATTGTTTATCTTTTTTGGGAACACTGTTGAATTCACTTATTCCTTCCGTCCCTAATAATAAATTATTAGATATATTGTTAGCGATAGCTTTTCACCAGATTACTTTAAACTGGAAATGATCAGATAAGTTATCCTATAAAGTATGGTGGGATTCGGTGTGTTCTCATCATAAGTTGGACAGTATGTATGCTATACAATGTACATCTTCACATAAGACATAATTGTTATGGTTACCTCTTACTTCATATCTTAATCAAGTTGATAGTGTTATATCAGATACTGTTTCTGTACTTTCTGAAAAATTCCGCCCTCCATGAATTTCTCTCTCTGTCCTTCTTTTATATACTAGAGTATTTTATGATATACTTATTGATATAATCTTATACGGTCATTCTCGAGGCATTCTCTTGTTATTGTTATTTTTATTAATTCTCAGGATTTGTTATACGATTTACAGTTCACCCTCCCTCCGCCATCCCTTTCCCTCTTTCTTCCCTTCCCTCTTAAAATATAAAGACTTTTATGGTTTTCTCCCAACGTTCTTAAATGCATATGTACTTTTGATTATCCTGGTTGATCTTATTGTACTGTGAGAATGCAATATATAGTGAACTTAAGAAAGTCTTTTAAACACGCAAAGACATGCTCATATATGTTACCACATACATGCAAATTGCTTCTTGTCATGTTCCACTTGGGTTTTTATGCAATGTATAAACTCTTGAATGTATTTTAGTACTTTATTTTTTAATGTTTTGTAATCCACCTTGTGGATATTTTGTTTGTGTTTATTGGCATTATTTATCATTCGCTGTTTGTGCACTATGTTATATGGAAATGCAGTTCAGGTGTTATTCGTATGCAGTGTTAACCTCGTTGGTCTGATTTGCAAACGTAATTACAACGCTCAACTTCTCATTTTAATTCGCCACTGCTAGTCATATTTGCTTGATGTGCGCTTTGTTTTTTTGTACAGACTGGCATATTTTCTGGTCTATGTCTGACCTGGTGGCCCTTTAATTACATTTTGCTGCAATTAAGACTTTGCTTGTTTGAACTCATTAATTATTGCACAGGATTCCTTTGTTAATCGTGTAAAAGGTTGAAGACTGAAAAAAATGCTGCTGTCAGATTCCATCTGCTGAAGGCAATAATAATAACGTGTCTCCAATGTTTTAAAGCAGTGCTTATTTTGCAAAAAAATAAACAAATGAATTGGCCAAATATTTTATTTACGAGTAAACCATCCACTTCCATGACTGCCCCCCCTCCCCCGCCCCCCTGCCTCTCAGGCATCCTCCCGCTATCTTTGGTGGGGTATAAAGTAGTTCTTGAACATGCAAGCGTGGACAACTTTCACTTGTATTAGCAGTAGCTTTGAAGCTACTAATACAGAATCAAACATTAGTGTGGTGTGCCCTGTTGCCTCAAATGCATTTTAAGCAGAACATTGCAAGAATCTAATCCCTGATTTTATTTTCGAATATAGCTGTTAATTTAAATACAAATTTATTTATGGTATAATTTTTATAATTGTATACAATATATTGTAGGGTTCAACTCCCCTATTATATTTTTAATAGAGTTGTCAATTTAGACTCAAATCATTTTTCATTAATTTATTTTTTGAAATTCATAACATTAGATAAACATGTTTAATAATTAATTTATTTACCTATAGGTCTTTGGATAATGAAGTTTTGCTGAGAAATCAATGATTACAAGCCTTAGAGTCTCATAACAACTTGGGCGGTCCTCCAGTGGCGCCGACACCACGATGTTCGCCGCCAAAACCGTGGTACGCCTGCCTGCCAGATTACAAGTATAACCCTGGTCCGGCGGGCTGTGCTGAGGTGGTCTCACAGCGGTGGTCTGTTAGGGTCATAGGAGAGACTAACATGCAGACATCCGCCATGAGAACATCTGCTGCACATTCCTGCACGGTGTGGCATCGCATGCACAAGGTGCAAGAACAGGGGTGCAATTCCAGGGAGGCACAACCTGTGCACCCCTGCATGCACCCCCAGGCCCAGGAGTGGCAGGGCGCTGTGTTATGGCCCCCTTCATTGCATCTCCGCCACCCTTTTCATGGCGGGCTCACCGCCATGAAAAGGGCGGTGGATAGGGAACTCAGAATATGCTCAGCTGTGCTTCAGCGGCACCGCCAGCATATTTCTGCTCCTGACTACTGCAAGACCGCTGTGGGATCCTGGATCCCTGGTGGACGCAGCGGTGCTGGGGCAGTCCGACCGCCACACTCGTAATACTGCAGAAAGGCCCACAGCGTGGCAGTGGTCGGACCTCCACCGAGAGTATGGTGGTCTTATGGACTGCCGTACTCATAATAAGTACCTTAAACTTTATGCATTGCAAAATAGCAACTGCTATTTTAACCACTCAACATAGAGAATTATGTGACACCAGAATGGTGAGGCTAGAACATGGAACTCAGTAATGCCTACCACTATCAATAGGGATGGCAGAGCAGAGCAACGTTTACTTCTGGTTTGGGGCGATACATGCACAGTGGGTTATCATGCCTTTCCTGTGAGTTCAAGAGCCATCATATAGCTTAAATCACTTTTGGCACTCAACCTTATTATGTATTTGCTCCATCTAGTATTTTATTATATTTTTTCTCAACTAAAATGTTGGATATTTATTTGAAATTTGTCCTAAAAAGAATAATTGTTAATTTTGAAAATTTGATTTCTGCTCATGATTTAAATAATTAGTAAGCTAAAATTATTAATTTACATAAAACGTTTTTCTCATTAGGTTACTTTAATACATTTTGTTATAATAGTTTAATATTATGAATAGAAGTATTTATGGAGTCACGCCTTTTAGTTTTCACTTTTTTCAACAAGTTGAGGTTGTCCTTCTAGCCATTTCATGTAATTTTTCCTTATTTAAAAGTAATTGAATATTTATTAAACAGATATGCTGTGAATTATATTTTTAAATTGTCAATATTCTTAATACACATTTGAGTTCTTTCTTTACAAGAATTAGCTCTTTTAAAATGCGAACATTAATGTTGATAGCCATATATAGATATATATATAGATATAAATATGTAAGATTACTGATCAAAATTGTGAGCTTGTTGTCAGACCTGCTGACAGGTGATCACGATAAATGTGGCTAAACAACAATTTATTTGAGTTATGAGAATGTTGTAAGACATACTGGTTGAATTATCATTTTGAATATTATTGACAGTTGCTCTCACACTTCGTGGTATTATTTTGGGAGGTGAATATTATTGTGAGTACACAGGGATTACTACGCATCAAAGTCTGCCTGAAATCCTATTGCTCAATTGACAATTTGACGAATTGATACTTTCATTATTTATAATGAAAAATTAATTCATTTGATCAATCAACACGTGATTTTGTTTACTGTTTGAGCATTATAAAATGCACCTTTTTTAATTTTGTGTCCATTATTTTCAAAAGATTAATGTGAACAGGTGCAGTCTGAGATATTGAAAATATTGCATTTTATTACTGAATTTTGATTTATTACATGGTTGTATTACCTTGTTTTTTCTTTCCTTATCTTGAATCTTTTTTATTCTAATTGCTTCTGTTTGATGATAATTGTCTGTTTTGTATTGCCCATTTTTGGTTTTTGTTAAATATAATTTTTGAATATTGTTTTTGTTTTGTCATAAACGTTTTGGAATACAGATGAATGAAACAGTTTAGCCCTGAGGATGCGACAAAACTACTGTTATAGTTGTGAAAGGTGTATTGGCTTGGTATGTCCCGTTGGTGGAGTTAAATTATTTGATGGAATAAAGAAAAACTTTATCTAGTATGATACTTTCAAAACAATAAAATAATAAATAGTTGAGAAAATTTGAAATACTAAATTGATTTGATTTTGGACCTCATTATCCTCTTCTTTGGACATTAATATTATTTCGCTGCATAGCTTCAATATCTGGTGCAGTTATTTGGCCAGTAAGAATAGTACTGTGCACTGAGCAAAATTAGTAAGTTAGCTTTATTACTGTCCAAGGGTCAGCTCTCCTTGGCATGGAAATGTTGCATGAGTCTTTCAAACAATGTAAGGACAAAGATCCTAAAAAATTGAGCAACAGTAGCTAGAAATAAGAAGAAAGCCCAAATATCCATGAGTCTATGGAAATGGTGCATTAGACTGTATCATAGCAATTTAGAAATGGGCATTCCTATCAGACTGGGTGCTACTGTAAGCACTGAGGGGAGAAGAACATTTCATCCCGGGGACTCCACCTGCTTTCAGTGGCACTAAACACTAGAGCCACAGTTACTGAGAGTCTTGTAGTTCAGCTAGGGCTGGTAACTACAGGGGTCCCATCATGAGGACCGACGTACTTTAGAGTAGATCTGGCTGTAGGCAGTGTAACTACGCTGGGGTAAACTTATCATAAATACCAACATAAAAATAGGAGAATCTGTGAGCTGATGAGAGACTTTAACAGAGTAGGTATATGGCTATGCAGAATACACACGCAGTCTCTTGCTTTGCACTGAAAAAGCAGAATCTAGTTTTTACTGTGACATTTATTTGAAGACAAAAAAGAATGTGGCTGAGAGGTGACCTGCAGACAGGGCTGGCCCAGATGTGACCTAGGTGTTCCTAGGAAGTGTATGTTCACCATGAACACATAGGCACCTCCTATGTAGAGTATTCAATCTACCTCACTTTTGGGGACTCGCCCAAACCACATCTATTTTTGCAATGTTTAAATGGACTCAAACAATTTGCATCCATGTGCTGCGGTAGCGTCCGTTTCTTCTACGAATCTGTGATACATCACATTGTAAATTTGAGATGAATGTGGCTTAAAAACTAGAGGCCCACTCCTAAAGCACCCGTTTTTAAATGTATTCTAGAAAAGTCATGGAGCACTGCTTGGACAATATTTCTTGTGTTTATATTGATAAGTTTTATGTTTCCTCCCATTGAGCCAAAGGTTATATCTTTGTACACTTTATGAAACATGTTTTATTTTGTTTTCTTATGAAAATATCTAATAAAATTATTTGAAATGGGAAAAGTCATGGAGCAGAAACAAAAAAAAAAACTTTTTCAAAGCAAATTATGGTAGCACCACAGCAAGAAAAGCAAGTTTCATGGAAGAATTTAATCCAAAGAATAGATGTAGTAGCCAAATTATTTCCTGAAAAAATAGAGTAAATGAATATGGTTGACTCTGGAAGAAAAACATGAACATTGGCAAAAAGAGAAGGAGGCTCAAATTGTATTAAATACAGCCAACGGTATGAGCTTTGTAGATGTTAAAAAAAAAATTACAATTCAGAGAAGTGGTTGCCCAAAATTTCCTATGGCGCCATATACCATTTTGTTAATCCACTCTTGACATTTTTAACGCGTTAGACAATGTGCAATCACCTTCTCTAAATTCTTTACTCTGTGTAAAATAATGAAAGCCTTTTTAAAGAATTCTAAGAAGAAATTAAAGTTGGTTCTCTAATGTCGTAAATCATGGAGACTCGCAAACACTTTTCACGGGGGCAAAAAGTATGGTCTTTGTTGGGCCGCATTGATGCCAGCAGGGTGGGAGTGGGGCTTTGAAGGGGGGTTAAGGTGGACATAGGAGAAGAGAAGCATGTACATGGTGTGGACAGTGAGTCATGGAGTTACTTTTAGGGTTTCATTCTATACTGCCCTATAAATGAAGCCTCTAGGGCCTCATGTACAATATTTTGAACATGGCAGCACAGCAAGCCTTCCTGCTACGCTGCTCTGCGTCTAAAGAAAATGGCAGGAATGCGCTGTATTTACAAGATATGGAGCATTCCTGTCCTTTTCCCCTGCACTGGCTCACAATGGGCTGCCAGGCGCTAATGAAGGCACCCTTGCACCATGGTGCAAGGGTGTCTGCATTGTAGGGGTGGTTGTTTTTGTGCAGGTAGGGACACCTTCCTGCACAAAAACAATTACGAGAGGTGTTTCCTCTTTCTATGTGCGCTGCAGAAGCAAACAAATGAGGAGAAATTAAGACATTTCTCCCTGTTGCGCCTCCCTTACGCCTCCCCTGGGGAGGCATAGGAATCTGACCATTCCCAGGTTTACTAAACCTTGTAGATCTGGGAATGCATCAGGTACTATGGGTGTTAATTATAGAATACCTGTTGTTGAAATCCCAGCCTAGTAATGCTATTCTTACAGCTTCTCACTCCCTAAATGGAAATATCAAAAGCAGCCTTCTGTGCCTGGTGCAAGTAAGCAAAAACCCTAATTCCGGCTGGTTTGACAAGGAATGTAGGATGACAAACAAGCGGTTACATGAAGCCATCATGTCTGCCCATAGGGATAGGTCTAAAGGGATAGGTCTAAATTAGCGGCCTGCTGAGCTGCATATAAAAAAGCAATCAGGAACAGAAAGCAGGGAGCTAAACAGGAGATTTGGGATAGTCTGGTTGCAGCTACTGTAGCTAAGGACACAGGAGGATTTGGAAAATTATTAATCGGCCAAAATATCACAGAAGTCTTGACTGACGGGTTGGGGTCAAACAGCAGCGCTGAGCTTTGGGCAAATCACTTTAAAGCTTTATATTCCTATCTGGACTCCATGGATTGCAGTTTTGAAGATTTACCACCACTCTTTACATTGTCTATTAGGTTTGATGTTACAGAGGTTTGGCAGGCGATCAGAACCAGCCCATTGAGGAAGGCCTCTGTGTCAGAATGTGGAGTTCTGGGTACCTGTTATCACTAACGTGGTTAATAATGCTATTAGCGGTCTCCCACGCTATTGGCACACTGCTGTGGTCATTCCCACCTACAAAAAAGGCTGCAGAAATGATCCTCATTGCTGCAGACCAATTTCTTTGCTAGACTCCACAGTTAAAGTCATAGGGCCTATAGCCCTTAGCAGAATCGAGAGGTGGGCAAGCCTTAGTTAAGTAATTTCCCCTGTGCATTTTGTGTTTAGGGAAGGGCTTGGCAACACAGAGCAGAGGAATGCTCCAATTAATTATTAACAAATACATGTTTGCTAAAGGGGGAACACTTTCTCTCCTTTATGGATTTAAGCAATACCTTGGACAGAGTCAATCGTAGCAAAATGTTCTTTGGGGCCTTACATTGTGGAGTGTGTGCAACTGCTAGATATGGGCCAGAAGGAGAATGTACTGACTTTTTTGATCTTTAATGCAGCGTACGCCAGGGTTGTGTCCTGCCCCCATTCTATTTCTCCTCTACATCAATAGCTTAAATGAATGCCTGCAAACCTCAGGGATGGATCTGCCTATGGTCAAGCCCACCTTAGTACCAGCCCTGCTTTATTCAGATGATGCCATTCTGATGTCCAGCACCCCTAATGGACCGAGGGGCCTAATTAGCAGTTTTGTAGCCTTCATGGATAATCTAGATCTGGAAACAAATTTTTCAAAAACTGAATATATAGTCTGTGGCCCCAGAATGGTCAAAGAGGGCTCCTTGTGGATTAAAGGAAGGCGAAATGAGCGGGATACCAATTTTCAATATCTGAGTATTGTGTTTGACGCCAAAAAGCTCATGGTTGCCCTGCATTGTTAATCAATGCCTATGATTCAATCACTCTGTTGGAGTCCTGTTTGGTTTTACAAAGAGAGTGGTCAGCAAACCGATTTTGCCCCTTTCAGAGGTCTACCAGCAGATTTGCCCATGTTAACGTACGGTGCTAGAGTTTGGGGCTATCGGGATGTCGTCAAGGTACAGGTAGAAGAGAATTGCTTCTGTCAGTGTCTCCTCAGCCCCCCCCTCGACACCCCATTCTTTTTGGAATTGGGCATATCCTATATATCCAATTTAATTAAAGTGGCACAGCTAGTTCTTTGGGTTTACATTCTGGGCCATCAAGCACACTACTCTCAACAGGGAGATCATCAGAGACTGCTTGAAATGTGGGAAGGGTCTCGCAGTTCCCTGGCTGATATGTGCAATCAATGTCTAAAGTCATTGGCTGGGGGAACTGCTTACATCCCCACACTCCCTAACCAAGACTGACACTTTACGGGTCAGGAAGCTCTTTATGAGCCACAGCTTGTCATCTAGGGAGGTAGAGGAGCTGAGGAAACCTCTTTTGTGAGATTATGCTATTGTCCAAACATCAAACAATCTAAAGCTATGCTTGAGTTTGGTCCTGAGCCGTTGGGAAATATCCCTCCTAGCCAAATTTTGGTTGGGAACAATAAGATCTCTTCTTTGCTTTTCCTTGGGTCAATATGATAACAGATTTGTTTTAGTTTGCAGGTGTGACAAGTCTTCTGTGTAATCCTTATAACACTTTTTTTTTGTGTGCAAATTCTATGAATTCCAAACCGTAAAGTTTTTTAACCTGCTCTTAAATTCTACAGCTTTTGTCAATCGAAGCATGCCTTGATTTTCTTACGTATATTACTAAACATCATGTTCTGTTTTAATGTTGGAAACTTTTTTAATTCAGCACTTTATAAATGCAATTTATTGACTGTCTGATTTGTCATGTTAAATGTATATACTTTTCTTGAAAATCGTGATTTTATAATTGTAATGCTTTCATGATAGTTTTTTAATAATTGAATAAAGCTTTTTGAACTGAACTGAAAACGCCAATCAGAGGGAAAGTGCCATTTAAAAATCAAGGGCCATATGTATCAAGCCTTTTTCCCGTTTGCAAACGGGTTTGCAAACAGGCAGATTCTCAGAATCGGCCCGTTTGCGAATTGGAAAAAGCCTTTTGGGATGTATCATCCCAAAAGGCCATCGCAAAATAGAAAATTGCAAAATTTGCGATTCTCTATTTTACGAATGCAATTAAGGAATTGCAAATTGCGATTCCTTAAATGCAATTCTGGAAGCACCAGAAATTTGGTATTTGGCCTTAATGAATTGCAAATTACCACCAACTTCAAGGTGGTGGTAATTTGCGATTTTCTTTAAAAAAGCACTTTTTTGATTTTTTAAAAGTGCCATATGTCGCACATACATGCCCTTAGGGCATGTATGTGCGCAAAATGTGCACACATGCATATTTCAGGGGTGCAACAGGGTGTCCTTTTGGCACCCTTGCAACCCTGAAATTGCATTCTCAATTTGCGGTTCTCTAATTGGTAATCGCAAATTGAGAATGTCTTCCCATTCATTCCTATGGGCCTCCTAGCCCATAGGAATGAATGGGAAGGTATTCCTTATTTGCGAATCTCAATTTGCGATTCACAAATAAGGAATATGTAGGATTCGCAAAATTTTTAGCAAATCCTACATACATTGCATTTTGTGATTCTCTAATTGCGATTCGCTAAAAATCGCAAAACTCTTTTTTGATACATATGGCCCCAAGTCACTAAAAGAGAAGGTTCAAGATGCTGTTCTGGGTGAAATTGTACTAATTTGTTTTAGGAACATAGCTATCGCTGTGCTAATACCTTGGCTATGCACCACAAAAAAGGCCTCACACCCTTCCGGAGGCCACATTCCACTTAAAAGCTATGAATATCCATCAGCTATGAGAGTCTCGGGAGCCTCTCAGCAGATTTTGCAGGATGGGGCTTCTTTTTGTGTTACAGCTCTTTTCCAGACTGGCACCCTTTCGTGTTGATTCTAAAAACAAGTGATATGTTTCTTTTGAATGTTCTGTCAGGTTACCTTGTTAACCAGCAGACTGTGTTCCTGGCTTTCTTTCCCGATCCTTCCTGCTTGAAGAAGAGTAGCTCCATTCCGGTCATATCCTAAAAGAAAGGGAGGCGGTCCTAGAGAAGGAAACCCTACTTTGATCCTTATTCTCTGTTTGTTAGTATCAGCGTGGCTAGGTAGTGTTCCAAACCTTTGTCAGATATCTTGACTAGGAGGATCCAGTATCGCCATTTGACGCTTATTTCTAGACCAATGTGAAACATCTTTTGATGGCTTAGGACAGAACAAAGAGGAGACTTCTTGGACGAAGGTGAAAGTTGTTATGTGGATGTGTGTAGAACCAGGGGGGTAGTTTCAGTGGGTGTTTGAGGTGTTACACACACCCCAAATATGTGCATTCTGGGCTTGGTAGATGAGTCTGAGGGGCCTTGAGTAGAGTCTGCTAAGTCTTTGTCAGTTTTTCATTCGTTTTTTTAAGAGCAACTTAAAAATCACTAGGCCCAGATTTATGACAATTTTGCTTTGCAGTAGAGTCACTTTTTTGAAGCAGCTCCAATGCAAGATTCTTTTGGTATTTACAAAGCCAGACAAGTGATGATTTGCGTTGCTTTGTAAGAAAAGGAACGCAATGCATTTACATCAGGTATGAGTTTCATGGGTGGTGCATGGGCTTTCTCGTGCATCCACCCATGAATTTTGAGGAAAACCCATACTTGTATAGGCTTAGTGTTAGAACTGGGGTTTCTGGTTGTCAGAGTATGCACCCTATACAAGCAGGAACCACCACTCTAGTCAGGGTAAGCTTGATGCACATTAAAAGATAACCTGTAGCTTGGCACAGAGAGGTCAGGCTTATCTAAAGAGACAATGTATAAAGAATTTGTGCAACACATACACACAGTAACACAAGGAAAACACCACAAAAATAATCCACACAGGGTTAGAAAATAGATTATAGTTTTATGAATAAAACAAGACCAAAACAACAAAATTCCAATGAGTAGAACCGGAGTTATGAATTTGTAAAGAATAAATCAAAAAATGGTGCTTAGAATCAAATAGCGCTTAGGGGCTACTTGAGGACGCACTTGTCCAGGGGTAGATCCAAAGATCAGGCTGGCAGCGATGGAGGGCAGGCTAGCTACAGGATTCACGCAGGTCCTGCTGAAAACGTACCTTGGATGGGGCAAGCATTGACGCCGAAGACTCGATGCGCTGGTTCCGATCCACGCAGGGGATGAAGGCTTCTTCGACTAACCCCTTTCGATGCAGGCACTGCATCGTTGTTGAGCCGCACTGCCCGTCATCATCGTTGTCTTTGACGGACTGTGCCATGCAGTCCGTCAAAGCAGTGTCATCAATCAGCTCCTGCATCTGTGTCAAAGGGCAATGCGTCAGATCCGATTGCAGCAAAGTCATCACTGCGTCAATTTTGATGGTTTTGTACAGCAGAAGTCATCTTTTAAGGGCCCAGGACTGGATAGGCACCACTTGGCAGGGCAGGATTCACAGTTGGCAGAGTCCAGGTGCTGTTGCAGAGTTGAAGGAAGTCTTTGATGGCCCTGAGACTTCAAAACAGGGGCAAGCCAGCAAGCCCCTGAAGTCACTCTGGGTTTAAGTGAAATTGGTCCAGTCCTTGTCCTCAGCAGGGCAGAGAGCGGCAGGCCGCAGGGCAGCACAGCAAAGCACAAAAGCAGTTCTTTCAGAGCAGTAGTCAAGCAGAGTGGCAATCAATGTAGAACAGCAGTCTTTACTCCTGACAGAGTTCTTCACAGGTCCAGTAGTGTACTGTCTTGGTAGGGCCAGAGTCCCAGTTCTTATTCCCAGCTGTGCCTTTGAACTAGGGGTGACTTCATAGCAGGCCCTCGAAGTGCACAGGTCCCCCTTTCGTCCCAGCCCTGGCTCCAGACTATCAGTAGAGGGAAATCAGCCCTCTGTGTGGGAAACAGGACACTGCCAATTAAGGTGTAAGTGTCAGCTCCCCCCTCTCTTGCTGTCCAGGAAGAGCTATCAGAATGCAGATCAGTTCTCTGCCACACCCACCCTTCCTGTGTTTGAGGCTGTCTAGAGGGAATGCACAAAGTGTAGCTGTCACTCAGCCCAGACATGTATTGGAGACAGGATACGAAGATATGTCCACTGTCTAAAAGTGGCATTTCGAAAATAGTAATGTTATATCCAAACTTACTAGTATAGAGGATGTATAATTACCATTTCAAGGACATGAAATATGATGCAGCTACCCCTTTCTAATCAGAAATTACAGCTTAAAAGGGTATTCCTAATGCTAGCCAATGAGCGGAGTAGGCCTCCCAATAGGGTTTGGATGTTTGTCACTACCAGGACATGTGAAACTTAAAAGTACATGCCCTACCTTTTACTTGTACAACACCCTGCCCTTGGAGCTACCTAGGGCCTAGCTTAGTGGTGACTTATGTTTAATAAAAGGGGAGATTAAGGCTTGGTAAGTGGTTTAAAATGCCAAGTCAAAGTGACAGTAGACTGAACACGCAGGCCTTGCAAAGGCAGACCTGAGACAGCTTTGAAAGGCTTCTTGTGTCGGTGGCACAATCAGAGCTGCAGGCCCACTAGTGGCATTTAGGTTACAGGCCCTGGCTATATGGCATACCATTTTAAAAGGGAATTAGAAGTAAACGAAATATGTGAATTGGGTATACACCAATGTCACAATGTTTGGGGGTGAAGCACATGCACTTTAGCACTGGTCAGCAGTGTTAAAGGCCAACAAAAAGATACAGCAAAAAGAGGAGGTAAGCAGGCAGAAAGTTTGGGGAAGACCATCCTAAGGATCACTTGCCTAACACATGTCCCCCCAGCTGAAAGTGGGGAACTCTACTGAACCTCTAGGGAGTTCCCATCACTAAGACAGAAGAACCTGGATAGACCATCAGCATTGGCGATGGTCTACCCCTGGTCTGTGTTCACCCTGAAGTCCGTACTCTGTAGGGAAATGGACCATTTCAACACTTTTGGATTCTTACCCCTCATTTGCATGATCCACCTGAAGGGCCTGTGGCCAGTCTGAATCAAGAAATGAGTACCAAATAGATATGGTCTCAACTTCTTCAGTGCCCAGACCACAGCAAAAACTTCTCTTTCATTAGCACTCCACCTTTGTTCCCTGGGGAGGAAGGCTACAGGTTGGTCTAGGCCCTCTTCATTAAGGTGTGACAGTACTGCCCCTATGCCATGTTCTGGGGCCTTGCGCACAGGGGCTGTGCACATGGCCTGCTTAAGGGAGTCGATGCTTTTTGGCATGCCTCTGTTCAAATCATATTTCTGGGCTGCTTCCTATAAGTCAGCTCTCTCAAGGGAGCAAGAATAGTCCCATGTCCCTTGACAAGTCTCCTGTAGTGCCCAGTGAGGTCCCAGAAGGCTCTGACCACGGTGTGGGTTTTGGGGGTCTCTCAGGCCATGATAGTTTCAATCTTGGCCTAAAGCGGCTGCGCATAACCCCTGCCAACCAGGTGTCCTGAGTAAACCACAGACTGCTGCCCTATCTGGCACTTACTTGCCTTGATAGTTAGACCTGCATATTGCAGAGCTGTTTCAGAGCCTGAATCACTTCCTGGAGGTGAAAGAGTTGGTCCTTCCAGCTGCTACTGTAGACACCTATGTCATCCAGGTAGGCAGCTAAGAAGGCCTCCATATCAGCAAGGACCTGCTTCACCAATCCCTGGAAGGTAGCAGGGGAATTTTTGAGTCCAAAGGGCATCACAAGAAATTGGTGGTGGCACTGGTGGTGGCACTCTGGAGTGGAGAAGGCTGACCTTTCCTCGGTACTTTCTGTTAGGGCGATCTGTCAGTACCCTGATGTAATATCAAAGGTACTTGATTACTGGGCAGCCCCTTACCGGTCAATCAGCTCATCAACCTGGGGGATGGGATGAGCATCTGTTTTTGTAACTGAGTTGAGCCCTCTATGGTCCACACAGAACCTCAGTTCAGGTGTGGTGCCCAATCGGGCAGTTCTTGGTACCTGAACCACAGGACTGGACCAGGGGCTACTGGAGGGTTCAATCACCCGCAGTTCCAGCATTTTAGAGACTTCACTCTTAATACTGGTCCTCACCTTATTCGACAACTTGTAAAAATAATTCTTAACAAGGAGGTTGTACCCCTGTTTCCACATCATGGCTACACAGGCGGGTAGTCCCAGGAATAAGGGAGAACAGAGAGGAGTACTGTCCCAACACTTGGTGGCAGTCCATCTGCTGTTCAGGAACTAGACTGCGTAAAGGATTACTCCTTCCACAGATCCATCTTTCTCCCTGGAGTCTAAGAGGTCAGTGAGAGGTTCACTCTCCTCTTCCGCTTCTCCTTCTATCACCAACAGCACGGTGAGCTTAGACCTGGGGTTTGAGGCAATTGACATGCAGCACCCTGTGGGGTTGCCTGGGGAGCTTGAGGTACACCAGATAGGTTGCCTCACCCTTTCTCTCAATTGCCTCACAGGGCCCAGCCCAACGGTCCTGAAGGGCCCGGGGTTCCGCAGGTTCCTTAACCCACACTTTCTTCCCAGCCTGCAATTCCACTGTGGTAGAATTGTGGTCATACCAATCTTTAATTACAGTCTGACAGGCTTCCAAGTTGTCTGAAGCTTGCTTCCACAACTTAGCCATTTGGCTTTTGAAGACCAGCATGTAGCTCACTACATCCTTAGGAATCTTCCTAGGAGCTTGCTCCCACCCCTCCTTCAACAAACTCAGAGGTCCTCTAACAGGGTGCCCATACAGAAGCTCAAAGGGGATGAAGCCCACCCCTTTCTGTGGTACCTCCCTGTAGGCAAACAACAGGCATGGCAAGAGGATGTCCCACATATTCCTCAGGGCCTCAGGTAGGCCTCTAATTATACCCTTGATGGTCTTGTTGAATCTCTCAACAAGCCCATTTGTTTGTGGATGGTAAGGGGTGGAGAACTTGCAGGTTACTCCACACTCCTTCCACATTGACCGTATGTATGCAGACATGATGTTTGTGCCCCTATCCCACACAACTTCCTTGGGGAAACCCACTCTGGTAAAAATCCCCATCAGGGCCTTTGCCACTGCAGTTGCAGTAAGGGTCCTCAGAGTGATTGCCTCTTGGTACATAGTGGCATGATCCACCAAAACCAGGATAAACAGTTGCCTAATGTGGTCTGGGGATTCATAGGCCCAACAATGTTGATGCCGACTCGCGCAAAGGGTGTGCCAACAGCAGACAAGGTTTTAAGGGGGATTTCAGCCTAAGCCCTGTCTTCCCACTGGCCTGGCATGTCACACAAGTCCTACAGAATGCATTTGTGGAATTCTTGATCCTAGGCCAATAAAAGTGGGGGACATGCCTTGCAAATGTCTGGTCTTGGCCCAGGTGTCCTGCCAGGGGAATTTCATGAGCCACCTCCAGTAGCAAGGCCCTGTAGCTTTGGGGGACCATCAGGCTCCTTTTTGTCCCATGCACAGGAGACTTAGGCTCACTGTAAATGTGATGACTTCTAGAGGCATCAGCTGCTACTTGGGCTTCAGCCTGTTGCCTCATGCACTCAAGGGTTAGGCACTCCCTTTGTGCCCTACATAGCTCCTTCTTGGTGGGTCCTCCTTCTACATGCCATCCACCAATTATAGGGAGGTCACCAACGGAAGCAATGTCCCCATCAGTGAACTCCAGGGTGGCCACTGCAGATGCCCCATCCATCTCACTAGGTGTACATTCAGGGGCTGGTTTCCCATGCTCTCTGCCTTTCCCCTTCTTAGCATCTGGCTGGGCCATTATTCCAGGCTCCAGCCCTTTTTGGCTCCCATCCAGGACAGCCATGGGCCTTGTCGTAGCACAGATCCAGGCAGGTAAGCCAATAATCTCTGCATGAGCCTTGAGCTCCACTTCCTTCCAGGTAGTGTGCTGAAGGTCATTATCACGCAAAGAGTCCTCAGGCATGGTAGGGCTCACAGGCACCTTCAGAAGACCTGACCCCCCCTCACTCAAATCGAACAAGGGCCACTGGGCGTGATCCTCTCTGTTGTCAGCCACCACAACTTGGTGGAATGAATTGGGAATCCCCTACTCTGGGGACACCAGCTGTCTCCTTACCATAGTCATCCTGGCACCTGTATTCCTCAGAGCCTCAACTCCATGCCCATTGATGGTGGCCCATTGCCTATACTTTGTAGTATTTGAGGGCACATGTATCTTAGGAACCATCTTACTGTCACCCAGGGACACTAGGGTAACCCCCACTAAACTCCCCCCCCATTAACTGGGACAAACTCCTTCCTCAGCATTACACTGTCCACCCCTGGATTCTTTCCTCCAGTGGGAGGTGGTGCTCTTTTTGGACACTTGGAATCCTCCTTCTAGTATCCATACTCATAGCACTCCTAGCACTTGATGGGTTTGTGCTGAGGACTCTTGTCAGGGTAGTTTTTCTTCTGGTGGCCAGATTGGGAATGAGAACCAGACCCTTTCCCCTGTGAGTTGTTTTGAGGGCATTTAGTGAACTCTAACTTTTTATCTCATCCCTCCTTCTTCTGGTGGGAACCCTGACCACCCTTTTGGGAGTTCCCCTCAGATACCTTTTTGGACACTCTGGTGCTGACCCAGATGTCCGCCTACTCAGCAGGTTTCCTGGGGTCAGTTAACTTGCTCTCAATCAGGTGTTAGCACAGCTCTGGAAAACAAATATCAAGCATGTGCTCCTTTAAAATTAAGTTGTACAGCCCTGAATAATTATCCACCTTGCTGCCCCTTACACAGCCCTTCAGTGCCTTGCTGGCATAATCCAGGAAATCCACCCATTTTTGTGATGAGATCTTGTGGCTTTCCCTCAATCTGAGCCTACACGTCTCAGGAGTCAGTCCAAACTTACTGATTAGGATGGCCTTCATAGCAGTGTCACATGTCTTGGCCTCCACTGTGGGCATATACCTCTATAAACTACCACCCCAGAACTCCTCTGGGACCTTGTGCACTCTTAGAGTCACCTCATAGGTTGCAAGCCATTTGTCTATATCATCCCCCACTACATAACAGGGCACCAAATCCTTGGGTATCCAGACTCTGGACTCACCAGTGGACACTGCAGGTATGCTGCCACCATTGTTGTTGGTGGACCTCAATTTTAGGGCTCTTATGTCCAGCACCTTGAAGTTGAGCTCAGGGGTTAGTTTGCTCTCCTCCATGGCCATCCTCCTCTCTTCTTGAGCCTGCTCCAATTTAGCAAGCTTCAGCTTTCATTTCCTTTCCTCCCTCCTGTCTGCCAGCTCCTCTGAGGACTGGTTCTTGAAGGAAGCACTGCTCCCTGCTCTGGGAATCACCACGGCTTCCAGCACCTTGTTGGCCCCCACTACAGGCAGTTCCAGAGCCATAACAGACTCCAGAATCAGGTCATCTTCCTCCTCAGGAACTTCCTGCTCCTCCTCAGGATTGTCATCCCCTGCAACCTTGGTCTCTGCCCAGTCTCTCAAGGCTTTCTGCAGCTCCACCTTCTTGGTGAAGCCTCCTGTAGAAACGTGAAAATCCTTGCAGAAATCTCTCAGCTGAGGCATAGTGTAGACCTCTAACCTGGCCAGTTCAAAATCGGTTCCTGCAGGTGCAGGTGCTGCTTCTTCATAGTGACAAATGCAAAAACAACAGTTGATGGACAGAATGCAGAACAATGTAATACATTCACCCCAGTACAGAGATCTGGGCCTAAATCCATCGTTTTTTTGCTCACCATGCCATTCCAGTTTGAACCCAGCCATATGCAAATCAGACTTGACCCTGTGCCTCATGGGACCAGTCCAGCCCGAGTGCCAAGCCAGGTCCTCCCTGGACTGGAAACAAGTATCCTAGGACCAGTTTCGGGGTTTCACCCTCTTCAGCCAGGATAGCTTGATTCCAGTGGCATGGAGAGCACGGGACCCACGTCTGGGCATACCCGTCCCACTCGGGGTGACAAATGCAAAGACAACAGTTGATGGACAGAATGCAGAACAATGTCATACATTCACCCCAGTACAGAGATCTGGGCTTAAATCCATCGTTTTTTGCTCACCATGCCATTCCAGTTTGAACCCAGCCGTATGCAAATCAGTCTTGACCCTGTGCCTCATGGGAACAGTCCAGCCCAAACTGCCAAGCCAGGTCCTCCCTGGACTGGAAACAAGCATCCTAGGACCGGTTTCGGGGTTTCACCCCTCTTCAGCCAGGATAGCTTGATTCCAGTGGCCTGGAGAGCACGGGACCCACGTCTGGGCATACCCGTCCCATTCGGGGTGACAAATGTAAAAACAACAGTTGATGGACAGAATGCAGAACAATGTCATACATTCACCCCAGTACAGGCTGGACTGTTCCCATGAGGCACAGGGTCAAGACTGATTTGCATATGGCCAGGTCTAAACTGGGGTGGCAGGGTGAGCAAAAGAATGATGGATTTAACCCAGATCTCTTGACTGGGGGTGAATGTTTTGATTTGTTCTGCATTCCGTCCATCATTTTTGTGTCTTTTGCTTTCTCGCCCTAAGTGCGCCAGGTATGCCCAGACGTGGGTCCTGGGCTCACTGTGCCACTGGAATCAAGCTAGCCTGGCTGAAGAGGGGTGAAACCCCGAAACCGGTCCTAGGATGCTTGTTTCCGGTCCAGGGAGGACATGGCTTTGCAGTTCGGGCTGGACTGTTCCCATGAGGCACAGGGTCAAGACTGATTTGCATATGGCCAGGTATAAACTGGGGTGGCATGGTGAGCAAAAGAATGATGGATTTAACCCAGATCTCTTGACTGGGGGTGAATGTTTTGATTTGTTCTGCATTCCGTCCATCAATTTTGTGTCTGTTGCTTTCTCGCCCTAAGTGCGCCAGGTATGCCCAGACGTGGGTGCTGGGCTCACTGTGCCACTGGAATCAAGCTATCCTGGCTGAAGAGGGGTGAAACACCGAAACCGGTCCTAGGATGCTTGTTTCCGGTCCAGGGAGGACCTGGCTTGGCAGTTCGGGCTGGACTGTTCCCATGAGGCACAGGGTCAAGTTTGATTTGCATATGGCCAGGTCTAAACTGGGGTGGCATGGTGAGCAAAAGAATGATGGATTTAACCCAGATCTCTTGACTGGGGATGAATGTTTTGATTTGTTCTGCATTCCGTCCATCAATTTTGTGTCTTTTGCTTTCTCGCCCTAAGTGCGCCAGGTATGCCCAGACGTGGGTCCTGGGCTCACTGTGCCACTGGAATCAAGCTATCCTGGCTGAAGAGGGGTGAAACCCCGAAACCGGTCCTAGGATGCTTGTTTCCGGTCCAGGGAGGACCTGACTTGGCAGTTCGGGCTGGACTGTTCCCATGAGGCACAGGGTCAAGACTGATTTGCATATGGCCAGGTCTAAACTGGGGTGGCATGGTGAGCAAAAGAATGATGGATTTAACCCAGATCTCTTGACTGGGGGTGAATGTTTTGATTTGTTCTGCATTCCGTCCATCAATTTTGTGTCTTTTGCTTCTTCATAGTGAGACATAATTTAACAGAATAAAAAATCAAAGGGCCAATCAGGGAGAATTGAAAAATGTGAAATTGTCTTAGTATAGAGTTGCTGTGAACAATGAGTTACTATATGCTATTGCACAAACACGAGTCCTATCCTCATCGCTGATCACCAATGTTAGAACTGGGGTTTCTGGCTGTCAGAATATGCACCCTCTACAACCAGGAACCATCACTCTAGTCAGGGTAAGCTATGTACACCCTAAAAGATAACCTGTGCTCACCTTCTGGTAACTTGGCATAGAGCAGTCAGGCTTATCTAAAGAGGCAATGTGTAAAGTATTTGTGCAACACACACACACAGTAACACAATGAAAACACTACCAAAATACTCCACACAAGGTTAAAAAAGATTGTATTTTTATGAGTAAAACAAGACCAAATGACAAAAATCCAATAAGTACAACTAGAGTTATAGATTTTTAAAGAATAATTCAAAAAGTAGTGCTTAGAAGCAGATAGCACTGAAGGGTTACTTAAAGTCGTACGGGCCAGAGTAAATCCAAAGTTCAGGCCGACCGCGAAAAAGTACCTTGGATGGAGCAAGCGTTGACTTTAAAGAATCGCTGTGTCGGTTCTGAGCTGCACAGGCAATGAAGGTTTCGTCAAAGAACCCCTTTATGATGCAGGCACTGCATCAACATAGAGTAGCACTGTCCATCATCGTCAAGCCATGCAGTCTGTCGAAGCGATGTCGTCGATCAGCTCCTGCTTCGGCGTCAGAGAGCAATGCGTCGGTTCCGATTGGAGCAAATTTGGCACTGCGTCCATTTTGATGGCTCTGTACAGCAGAAGTCATCTTTCATGGGCCCAGGACTGGATTGGCACTACTTGGTAGGGCAGGACTCACAGATGGCAGAGTTCAGGTGCTGTTGCAGGGTTAAAGGTAATCTTTGATGGCCCTATGACTTCAGAACAGAGGGCAAGCCAGCAAGCCCTTGGACTCACTCTGGGTTCAAGTGAGATGGGTCCAGTCCTTGTCCTCAGCAGGGCAGAGATAAGCAGGCAGCAGGGCAGGGCAGCACAGCAAAGCAGAAAAGCTATTCTTCTAGAGCAGCAGTCAAGCAGACTGACAATCTTTGAGCACTGCAGTCTCTATTCCTGGCATAGTTCTTCACAGGTCCAATAGTCTACTGTCTCGGTAGGGTCAGAGTCCCAGTTCATATATCCAGTAGTGCCTTTGAAACAGGGGTGACTTCATAGCAGGCCCTTGAAGTGCACAGGTGCCCCTTTCACCCCAGCCCTGGCTCCAGACTATCAGTAGAGGATAATCAGCCCTTTGTGTGGGAAACAAGACACTGCCTATTCAGGTGTAAGTGTCAGCTTCCCCACCTCTCTTCCCGCCCGGGAAGAGCTATCAGAATGCAGATGAGTTCTCTGTCACACCCAGCCTTCCTGTGTTTGCGGCTGTCTAGAGGGAATGCGCAAAGTGTAGCTGTCACCCACCCCAGACATGTATTGTAGACATCCTGCAAGGCATACAGAGCAGTAAGAGCAGAGAAAAGTCCTCTTTCTAAAAGTTTAAGAAATTGGGGGTGGGCCCTTATGAAACAGCTGGTTTAGGCCACCTTTAAAGTACAAATTAACAATTTACCCAAGCTATAATTTTAAACTCACACTGTTGAATTCTGGGTCAAGTAAATTAATTCTCTTGGCCCACATATTTATTTACATGAATTTTTCCATCTCAGATGAATATTTCATATACACTTAAACATATCTTCCAGGCCACATTTCAAACATCAAACGCATTTTTGCATTGAATAGTCGTAAATAAACATTACAAAACTTATAATACTGTGTGCATACAAAACTCAAAAAACTGAAAAATACTCTCAAATGTGCTTTTACACTTGAATCCAGTCTGATAATGAATGTTAATATATGTTATGCAGAGGTTACAATCATTATTATTGTGTCCATAAATGAACCTTACTGTAAATGTCTCTTGGGAGGTCAAAAACATCACTCAATAAAGGAAGGCCTTCCAATTTTCAAGATTGCCTGCTATAAGGATTTTTAATTCAAGTTTACTGCTCTCCAAGTATATTCGTTGGCACGTTTCGAACCCCTTCTTCTTTGTGGGTTCTTCTCAGAACCCTGACTGGTTAGGCTCAGTGAAATAAACAAAATTCCTTTTAATATTCTCATTTCTATTTAATTCTACTCAGTGTAATATCTCCTCTATCAATTTTATTTACCTCATTCTTCTTTGAGTTCACCATGTATATTTTGCTTCTTGGGACATCTTCTGCCAAATTTTTTCAGTTTGTTTTTGACTTCTGACGTATTTTCATTAGACTTTCCATCCATATTGTTGGATTTTTAATTAATGGCTGTTGTAGACTTAAGGCTTGACGAATTACAAGGTTTTCTGTTTTTTGAAAAATTGAAGTCAAATTCTTTTGGTGCTCTCGTGGTCTTTCATTTTATCTAGGAACTTGGCATTAAGTTATTGCCTACTTCAGAGTTAACCGCATGTTATTGTTATGTAATTTTTAAGATCTTATTAGTGAAAAAGTATTTTTGTCTATACTGAATTCACCATTGATGCTGTTGAACAGTGTACGTGATGCATGGACATAAAAGAACACTGCAAATGCAGCTGTCCTCTGCTCTAAAGCCACAATGTTAAAGATGACTAAGCATCAGTATTATTATTTGACTACTGTTACATCATACAAGTGCAGCAAGTCCAGTGACTGCACACTAGATGCTTTAAACAGGGAGACTTCTGATTTAAATACCACAGACAAGTGTTGGATCTTCACAATAAAACCCCAATGTATGCTTAACACCTAGGCAGTACACATACATGATGCAAAATCACAAATAACAAAACGGGTCTGACATCACGCCTGTTAAACACTTACTATTCATAATGTAGTATATATATATATATATAAATTCACTGAAAAAACCATAGGTTTCAGGCCCGTTATAGTTAGAAATTAGCATTTAAAAAACCTTAGAAATTCACTGAAAAAACCATAGGTTTCAGGGACGTTATAGTTAGTTGGACATTTCACTCGTATAAAACCATAGAAATTCCCCCGTTATACTTAGTTGAACTAACTATAACTCGCACCCCCGCCATGCACTGCTGATGACGTCACATATTACATCATTCATGACATGGTCAGTGACATCACTGATGACATCACTGATGACATCTCAAATGACATCACTGATGACATCATCCAGTGACTGTGTGTTTCTGTAAAGTTTAAATATGTTTTATATATATATGCCAAGGTGTATTGAAGAATGAGCGGGTGTATAAGTGTCTGGATGGAGGATTTAGTAGGTGCGTGACTGACTGTATAAGTGAGTGTTTAAATGTGTCTTACTGAATGCATGGGTTAGTGACTAAACTGTCTGAATGTCTGTATCAGTATGTCTGTTGTTGTGTAAGCTGCTGCATGTGTTGGTCAGTAGCTACATGAGTGTCTGTATGGGTTATTGATTGATTGCCTGAGTATTTGTATAGCAGACTGAGTGTGTGTGGGGGAGGGTGGGAGGTTTGTGACTCCGTGCATAGATGTGTAAGTGGGTGATTCACTAGGTGTTTGGGTTCAAGAGTGCATGTGGAAACAGCTGTATGGATGGGTGAGTGTGTGTATAGGTGTGTTGGTGAGAGATTGGATGTCTCAGTGGTGTATGTGCAAGTAACTTCATATGTAAAAGGCAGTATATGTGAGTGATGGTGTATATAAGTAACTATATGTGAGAGTGAGTGATTGTGAGAGTGGTTGTATGGATGAGTGTGTACTTGTATCAGTGATTCTATAAGAGAGTAAGTATGCATTAGTATCTGCATGAATAAGTGAGGTAGTATGTGTATAACTGTATAGGTGAATAAATACAAGTGTGATTGATTCTCTGCATGACTGACGAGGTGTGAGAGTAACTCCATGGATGAGTTGCGGTGTGCTAGTGTCTGTATAAGTGTATAAGTGAATATGTTAGTGTTGTATTGATGAGTGACTGCATGTATGAGTGACTGTATGGGTGAATGAGTAGATGTGTGTGTAGACCTAGGAATCAGTGAGTGAGTATGTAGTAACTGGTATTGTTGTGGTGATGGTTTCAAAATTGGTAGTGTGTATTTTAGAGTGGGTGGTTCAAAGATAATATTAGGGGATGAGGAGGTGCATCAGATTTTCCCGTGGATGATGTCATCAGTGATGTCATTTGAGATGTCATCAGTGATGTCATCAGTGATGTCACTGACCATGTCATGAATGATGTAATATGTGACGTCATCAGCAGTGCATGGCAGGGGCACGAGTTATAGTTAGTTCAACTAACTATAACGGGGGAATTTCTATGGTTTTGTACGAGTGAAATGTCCAACTAACTATAACGTCCCTGAAACCTATGGTTTTTTCAGTGAATTTCTAAGGTTTTTTAAATGCTAATTTCTAACTATAACGGGCCTGAAACCTATGGTTTTTTCAGTGAATTTCAAAGGTTTTTTAAATGCTAATTTTTAAGTTAATGGTCCTTTTACCTATGTTTTTGTCCACAGATTGAGAAAGCTAGAAAAAAAGTCAATAAAGCTGTTTCTGCTTATCTCAGAGACCATAGTATGGGGTCCATATACAACAACAATCTGCGTTTTGATATGGATGGCATCTACAGGAGTGATGGTGTACATTTCACAGATAAGGGAAACAGAGTCCTTCTCAACAACTTAAGACTCTGCATCGGCACTTACATGTAGATACAAAAATCTCCCAATAAACACAAGGGCTCTTTTTAGAGCCACCCAATATCCTAACATATAACCTAGGTTAATAATAAAAAAATCTTAAATATTTTTGATGGGAGTCGCACACCCAGCGCGACTAGGAGTCGCGCACCCATCGCGTTTACACCAGGGGGCCGCGCTGTGAGCCACGCACCCCTCACGTTCACACCAGGGGGCCGCGCTGGGAACCGCGCACCCCTCGCGTTCACACCAGGGGCCGCGCTGGGAACTGCGCACCCCTTGCGTTCACACCAGGGGGCCGTGCTGGGAACCGTGCACCTCTCGCGTTCACACCAGGGGGCCGCGTTGGGAGCCGCGCACCTCTCGCGTTCACACCAGGGGGCCGAGCTGAGCGCCGCGCTAGGGTCGCGACTCTAAATTTTACGAAGAAAAAACCGGCCCCTACCATTAATTTATATTCGCCCCGGGGACCCCATCTCCCGGGGCCTAGCCACTTCGTTGGGGACCGTGGGGGAGCCCCAATGCCTCCACGGTCCCGCCGGCTCCCGCGTCCTGCGGGAGCCGGCATTGCTTTCCACATGGGGAACTGCTGACATGCAGCTCCCCGTGTGGAAAAGCAATCTGCTTGATTTTGGAAGAGAGAGCAGGTTTCCCTGCTCTCTCTTCCAAAATCCAAACCAGAGTTTGCTATGGTAGAGCGGGAGACGTGCTCCCGCCCTACCATAGCAAACAGCAGTGTCTCGGGGTGGGCACCCTGGGACACTGCAGGAGCTGGCCCTGGGGGGTGGCGGTCCCCAGGGCCATCGAAGGCTCCAGGATGGGTGCTGTACAGCCCCCCTCCCAACTTTTGCAAAGCCCCGGGGAGGTGGTAGTCCCCGGGGCTCGGGGGTCCATAATAGACCCCCACATTTACACAGTTCGTGCGCCGGGGAGGTGGTGGTCCCCGGGGCATGTGGGGGAGGCTCGAGCCCCCCCACACAGGTAATTTTATTTTAAAAAAGAGAGCCCCGGGGAGGTGGCGGTCCCCGGGGCTGCGGGGGCCCCCGTGGGCCCTTGCTATACATTTTTTAAATACCCACGGAACCTGGCCCACCCGGGGGCTTAAAATTTACGAAGCGCAGAAGCCCTCGCTTCATTTTTAAAAAATGTCATCCATATTCGCGCACCCAGCGCGCATGCGGCAGTTTTTTTTTTTTTTTAAATGGTTTTTTTGGCCCAGGGGGTCCTTGTGGGACCCCCTGAGCAGGCCTAGGGGGTCAGGATGTTTCTACCCTGCCCCCTTTTCTTCTTTCTCACCTTTGTTTCCCTGTTTTCTTCTGACTCGGTTCTACAGAGTCACAAGATGGCTGCCAACACTTCCTGGTTTGGAGTGTTGACAGCCAATTAGAATAAAGCTCATGGTCGGGAGGGTCCGCGGATCCACCGCGCCTCTAAATATCGAAACTTTTATTTTTTGATTTTCTCAGCAACTACTGAACGGATTTATACCATTTAAAAAAAGGGGCGCTTTCTGAACCAAGCCCTACCTTTTTACCAAATTTGGTGTAATTCCGTTCAGCAGTTCGAGCTGTAGCCGTGTCTAAAGTTTCCTATGGGAAATTCATTTTCCGACCTCTTTTTTTTCAATTTCTCAGGAACTACTGAACAGATTTACACCATTTAACAAAAAGGGCTCTTTCTGAACCAAGGGCTACCTTTTGCCAAATTTGGTGTAATTCCATTCAGCAGTTCGGGCTGTAGCCGTGTCTAAAGTTTCCTATGGAAAATAACATGGAGAAAACACGTTTTGGACCCCTCTTTTTTCTCGGCCCCCCACTTTGCAAATCACCCCGAAACTTTCAGGATAGGAGCTGACCGGAGCGGGCCGCAAGTTTTGAAAATTTCGCGAAGATTCGTCAACCGGCGCCAAAGTTATTGGGAAAAGAAAAAATGCTTTTCCTATGGAAACTAGGTCCTAACTATAACTATCTACTGGCGACCGCCAGTAGATAATATATATATATATATATATGAAGACAAATCCCGAATGGCACCACTCCTCCACGGCACACAGACAGGTACGGACCACTCAGGGGACGAAAATGGTGAATGAAGTGCTTTATTTAATTAACATGACTCCAGCAACCTGTCAATCCTGGCCAGTGCCCCAGCATGACGCGTTTCGACAGAACAACTCTGTCTTGTTCACATAACGCGCTACAAACCAGTAAGTCAATAAATAGTGGGAGTGATCAAACAGCAATAGGCAGAGACGTTGCATCTGTGTAAAATTCAAAGCCTGGTCACATGACAAATGGACATAGAAAACATATTGCATATAGAGTTAAATAAATTAAAGTTGTTAAAATCAATGTTGATTTAAAGTCTAAAAAACATTTCATTAAACTATAAATAGACATTGCAGGATAAAACAATAAATATTCAATGCCACATTATAAAAACAGGAGGAACACAATTAGTCGATCCATGGATGCATATGATTAGTAATACAAGGTACTAATACCTTTTCATAGGAAGATGCATCCTATGAAAAACTCCTGCTAAAAAATGTGCAAATTACTTCTTGTAAACTAAACTCATGTGCAAATATACGGTAGTCCTTAAAATCCAGTCCAAAGATTCCAAGTCTAATTATGTAAACTGCCTCATAATGCCAAGGTGCAAACACGTGAAAAGTGCAAATGTGCTTATATATGAAAACTCAAAAATACTAAAAAAAAATGTTTTATATTACAGTGGAACATAACCCCCGGAGCCCCAGGGGAGCCCTGAAATGTAAAAAATTAATTAATCTAAATGGCTAGCAGCATCAGAAAAAAATGCTTATTACAGAATTGGATATAACGGGCCAGTGCCCTTAATGTTCCAAGACAGTCATTTCCCAACAGAGAAATCTCAGTATAATCATAAACAAAAAATCTTAACAAACCGAAAAAATGATGAAAAAAAGGGGAGCTCTTATAGTTATAAGGTCAAGATGGTACCCTGTGTTAAAGGGAATAATTAGGAATCCCCAAAAAATATGGCACATCTAATGGGACAAGGGGAATAAATAGCCTAAAACTATATATAAAAACGAAATCCCAAAGTATCCCAGCCGCAGCGGCACATCAATGATATCCATAAAGGCAAATTAGAAGAATTATCGTATTTTGCAATAGATCAGGCGTCTAAGATGAGGAGGGGAGGAAATAGAGAAAAAAAGCTGCGGCAACTTGAGTCAAAATACATAATGCTTTTCAACACCAGAATCCCGTATGGCATGAATACAGACGAGGATTTACATGTACACCTTAGTCATTAGTAGTATCCAGATAAATGGTTTATTTTAATAGATTCCCGTAAATACATAATTAAACCTTGGACCAATAAATTTGCCGTTGTCAAGAGTAAAAAAGAAAAAGAAATGAAGGAATAAAAAATGTATTATCTGAGGTTTAGAGTCCAGTATGCAGCAATACTGGTATGATGTAATTCAGCATTTGGAATTTTTGGGTTTTAATATTAGACATGCACTTGCACCTTATTTACAAACCTACTGGTCTAAACAAGGAGAAACCAAGATATTCTAAAGTTAGTAACGGCTAAAGCACTTGCACTTTAACTAAAATTGCACTGCATTGTTATTTGATGCACTGTATGGTTTGCATTTGTACATTGTTTTTTGCACATTGCATATTTGCACTTTGTATTTTGCACGGTGCACTGGCACTTTAAATAGGACCATTGAGCCGGTTATCTAATGTGATCAATTACTAGTTTTTATTATCTAGAACGAACCAGGTGGAAATAAGATAGTAATGAGTACACAGTGCATGGAGTACTATGATTTAATCCGAAATGAACATAATGCTGAAACATACATGGAATCTCTTTAAAAAGAATTGATTTTTAGAGGTTTTTTAATAGTGTAAATATTTTAAAAATACCTATGAATTTAAATACGGTGTTTTTAGAAAAATGTAGATGAGAGATGAACTCTTTATGCGGAGATTTGCACACATTTTTCCAAATTATGAAGATTGTTAATATGACTTAGGATGATGCAGGCACTTGCCTAAAATCGGTCCGTCAAAAGATAATAGAATCAATGGAAAAAGAAAGAATTTTGATAAATACCGGGTATACATTGTAAAACTCAAAAAATATGAATTGTTATGCTTTAAGTGATTTTAAACGGCAAACATGTTTCAAATATGTATTAAACACGATGGGGACTGTAGTCTGTCTTCCATGGCTATGGAGACAGCGACCCACGTGATCGGGAGTCTGTGGTTTTAAAATATGGAAATGGCGACAGCGTCTTTGGTGTGAGCAAGCCTGTGGATACAGGCGAAACGTGTTACCTAAGAACTGAAATGACCGAAATAAAAGAGAATCTCTTTTAATTATAAGTGGAGTCCCTGTGTTGGTGTCCAGGAACTGGAGTTGGTATATATATATATATATATATATATATATATATATATATATATATATATATATATATATATATATATATATATATATATATAAACGAAATCCCAAAGTATCCCAGCCGCAGCGGCGCAACATCAGGGCACAGACTCCAATAGCGAGGTTATAGACGTGGTACTTTATTCACACATCAAAGTCCAAATGAAGCATTTCGGCCGCCGGACATGCGGCCTTGATCACATTGTGCGCTGATGGAAAGTAGGTGACATATATACACATACAAGCAGTAGTATTTTTTCTATGTTTGCACTATGAGTAGGCATTTTCCCTCCTTTTGCCGACATTCTCTAGTGTGCTGCTTTACTGCTGACAGTAAGTCAAAAAATGGAAATGACATGACTTACTCTACAGACATAGTGAACAGACTCCTATGGTTAAACACTGCCACTGTTGTAGGTACAGAGATATCACGTAAGAGAGTGACTTCAAAATACCCCCTATACTGTGACGATTATTAGTGCGCGCTTTAATGCAAGCGTGGCGAATTCATGATGCGTTAAGGCCAAATAGGCCAGTAAAGGATAGCCGTGCTCTTTACACCGGGCCCCGGTCTGCATCCTGTGGGATTCGGAGGCAGCAGTCCCTCATGACTAAATGTGCTGTGGCTCTTCGAAATAATTCGGATTATCGACTCCTAGTTAGCTTGGAAGTACCTTGTGAAGAGCCGCGCACAGGCTAGAGTTAGGCGGCGTCTGCGAGTAAGTAAAAAAATATATATATTTTTAAATAAGTTGCAATATGCTAAGGGATGTGCAATCCGCTAGCCGTTAAAGAAACAATGTTCTTGTAACTTGTGCCAGAGTCCGCGTTACTGGTCGGCATAAATTCCTTAGTGGGTTAGAAACATACTACTGTTGAGAATAAATGCAATTATAAAAATAGTGAACGATACGGAAAGTGACAAAGTGAAGCAATTAACAGCTAGTTAACAGGGTTTAGCGTCAGGGGTGTCATGGGAATGCTCACCCCAATATTGTGCATAAGAAGTGCAAGGTCTAAAGACGTGAAAATATCTAAATGTGACAACTACCCAAACCCATTTGGCTAGACTGCCCAACCAAAAGATAGGTTTAAACAACAGTCGCACTGTTTCGCCCCTCCCGTCGGGAGGTGACAAGTGCTCATGTGGGATTAACAACTCTTGATCACATGAAGCGCTTTGATGCTCATTGGCACCAATGTGCCACTATATATGTGTAGAGGACAATAAAATCATAATAAACAATATAGTATGGAAACAAATGTGTTGTTGGCGTGCTAGAAATGCCATTTCATGTTAAATAACTAGCTCAATCGTTGAAATCACCTGTGAATATAAAGAGACTCAATTGCATAAATGCAGTTAGTGCACATATAGACATTGTGAATCACTATAAACATAAATGCCCATATATTGTTGGCGAACACATTTGAGGAATGCAAGGTGGATGTAATCTTAGTATAACTATACTACAGAAAGTTATGTAAATCCTCACTTGTGTTGAGGCCTGGAGGTGCTTTGGTGTAGAATTCTAGGATGCACCTGCTCTACAGCTTGCGGAGTAGTTTCTCACGATTGCCACCCCGTCTTAGGGGGGGTATGCAGTCAATAACACAGTATTGGAGGTGGTCTAGGTTGTTGTTATGCACCTCTTTGAAGTGCCTTGCTACAGGGTAGGTAGGATCATTATTCACAATAGCCCTTCGGTGTTGAAGGATGCGAAGGTGTACTTGTAGCTTGGTGCTACCGATGTAACGCAGACAACATTTGCATTCTAGTAAGTAGACCGCAAACTCAGTTCTACAGGTAAGTCTGTGTTTGATGGTCAGGGGTTCTCTCCTAAAGGTGGAATCTAGCTGTGTGATGTTTCTGCCAAATTTACACGCCCTGCAACTGTTGCATTTGAAAAAGCACTTTACATCCGACAGCCAATTGGACTTAGTATTAATTTCAGGGCTGTTTCTCACTAAGGCATCATGCATGGAAAAGGCACACCTGAATGTAATGTTGGGACGCTGTGCAACCAGGGGGCCCAAAATTGGGTCAGATTTTATGATCCCCCATTGTTTGTTGATCATGGATCGAATCGCACATTCCTCTGTGTTGTACGTGATTATGAGCCTAGTGCTGACTGTGCCTGGACTGTGTGTCTCTTCACTAGTGTCGGTGTTAGTGTCTAGTGTGGTCCTCCCTGTGAGGAGTTCTTCCCTGGGTATTGTGTTGGCCCTATTGGTAGCTGTCATGATGTTACGTTTGGAATACCCACGTACCCTGAATCTATGATAGTTAAACAATAATGGGGAGACCCTGTGTCCCTCAGAACCTGGGTATGGATAAGAAAACAAAAACAATGGTTCTGTCGGGTTTTTTTCAATTATTTCTTGTAAGAACGCCTAGTGTTAATATATTATTCTGTAGTTAATAACATAGGTATCTCAGTTGTCCAGAGAGGATAGAAAACATATCAGGATAGAAAACATAACAAATAATCAAGAGCGAGACACAAATTTCTGTCCACTCACTTGTTTTTATATAAATTGAATAATTTATATATATTTTTACACATTTGTAAAAAAGGCTGTCAACACGAAGTGAGGTTTATAAATGATAAGTGAACAAGTGACATTAGTGCTCAGTGCTGGTGCTCAGTGCATAATATGTACAGTGGGCTTTAAATATGTACATGGGAAAGAATAGGCCAGAATTTTAGGGAACAGCAATAACTCTGCTGTGTAATGAATATTCTTAATCACACAGAGCCTTGGTCAATCTGGACCATGCGAGGTCGTCGACGTTTCAACCCAAACTCAGCTCCATTAGGTAGTCAAGGCGGGTCTTCATCAGGACAAAGAACGGAGGTTGGGGGTGACAGCCCACAGAAAACCAGAGTGACTCCTGGTTATTCAAACATCTTTGAGGATCCAAATTAAATCAAGCGACGTAAGTCGAGTGGATGATCCGAGCGATGAGTCTCGGTGTTAAAGTTAGTTGGTGGCAGCAACGGAGGATTGAGTGCTGCGTGGCGGAGACATGCATGTGTCCTGTTGATCCGCATCCAGCACCAGCACTGAGCACTAATGTCACTTGTTCACTTATCATTTATAAACCTCACTTCGTGTTGACAGCCTTTTTTACAAATGTGTAAAAATATATATAAATGATTCAATTTATATAAAAACAAGTGAGTAGACAGAAATTTGTGTCTCGCTCTTGATTATTTGTTATGTTTTCTATCCTGATATGTTTTCTATCCTGTCTGGACAACTGAGATACCTATGTTAATAACTACAGAATAATATATTAACACTAGGCGTTCTTACAAGAAATAATTGAAAAAAACCCGACAGAACCATTGTTTTTGTTTTCTGAATCTATGATAGGCCTCGTTCTGGCAGACTGCTAGATCTTCAGCAGAGCTACATATTCTGCGTAGGCGCAACATTTCACCATAGGGAATGCTTGCAATCAAGTGTCTGGGGTGAAACCTTGAGGCATGCAAGGTAGAGTTGCCTGCGTTGGGTTTCCTATGTAGCTTAGAGTGTAGCAACCCATTGGAGATATAAAGTGTAACATCCAGGAACTCAATCGAGTTGTTACTAATATTGGCATTGAATTCCAAATTGAGATTATTGGTATTAATCTCTGTGATGAAAGCCCTAGCACTGTTTGCATTCCCTCTCCTGATTACAAAACGTCGTCTATGTAACTAAGCCAAGTGACTATGTTGTTATTCCACAAATCCGAGAGACCAGCCATGAGAGCCTGCTCCTCCCACCAACCCACATGAAGACATGCGTAGCTGGGTGAAAAGCAGGCCCCCATGGCCACCCCTCTGAGTTGTTGGTAGACCGTTTTGTTAAACATGAAAAAGTTGTGACATAAACACCATTCAATGAGGAACAGAATGAATTTTTTATGCTTGTAACAGTGGATCGGTCTTTTGCCTAGAAAGTACTTGCAGGCTGCTAGACCATCACAGTGGCGAATGCTCGTGTAGAGTGAGGTGATGTCAAGAGACATCAAAATGTAATCATCACACCATGGAATGTCCTTAATTTTCAGGAGAAAGTCACTGGTGTCTTTGAGATACGTAGGTAGGCTAGTTACCAGATCCTGTAAGAAGAAATCTACGTATTTGGATATGTTTTCACACATGTTTTTTCTTGCCGAGATGATCGGACGGCCTGGGGTTGGAGTGGAGTTCTTGTGGACCTTGGGAAGGAAATATAGGATTGGGAGCACTGGAGAATCCGTATTTAAGAATGAGAGTTCATCTTTGCTGATCATTCCTTCGGATCTGAAAGTGTTAAGATGTTTTTTAAGTTCCTTGTTGCTGGCGGCCACCTCCTTGTGGCTAGATGTTCTGTAACAGACAGAGTAATTGAGATGTCTACCTGCTTCCTCAAGGTACATGTGTCTTGGCCAAAGCACAATGTTTCCACCTTTATCAGATTTATTGATGATGACCTCATTATTCTTTTGTAGTTTCTTCATAAGATCATGATATTTGTTGTTGTGGTGGTTTCGCCTTGTAGGTCTGCGTACTTTCTTTAGGTGTAGCGCTTTAAGTTCATCAGTGATGACATCATTAAAAATGTCTATTCGGTCCCTCGGCATCATAGGGGTGAAGGTGGAATGGGGCTTGAATGGGCTGAGTACTTTGGTGGAGCTCACAATACCTTCATCATGTAGGATTTGCTGGGTAGATGTAGGCTCATTAGAAGAATCTAATTCCACAAGAGTGCAGATCCTGGGGATGTCAGAGACCAGCAACCTGACCCCAGCTGTTGATGTTGTTGCTGGTGTGAGTTGATTGTCCGTGTTGCTGTGTTTGAGTTTCAAGAATTTGCTTAATTTAAGTTTTCTGATGAAATTAAATACGTCCATGCGGGTGTTGCTGTAGTTGAAGCTGCTTTCAGGGCAAAAGGTTAGACCTAGGGAGAGAAGTTGTTTTTCCGCTTCAGAAAGGTTGATGTTGCTGAGGTTGATTATGGTTTTGGTATCCGCGTTTACTTGCGTTTCCAATTTCCCCTTTTCCTGTTGTTTGATCTGGGCTTTTCTATGTTTCCTTCTCTCACGTCTCCTGCGGTTGCGTCGGTGCCTTGTTTCTTTGGCAACCGAGGCCGCAGTGTTTGTCTTCGATCTAATAATAAAAAATCCAATTCTTCCGCCAGACTGAAATTACCAGCCTCTGCCTCGTTTCTGGCCCTTAGTCCTCCGCCATCCTCCGAGTCTGTCCCGCTGCCCATGGCTGAGCTTAGGTCGGACAATGAGGCAGAGTCTACTCCTTCTGTGGCTGCCGGTAGTCCATGTGTTTGTTGTGCAGGCTTGTTCATTTTTTGTTTTTTGACAATCATACCTCCTGGCAAAAGTGAATATTTGGCTGCATTCGTAATCTGTCTTGTCGCGGGCAAATTTGAAGACTTTCCGTGTTTTGATAGTCGCCTCATGTTTCTTTAGGCGGGTATTGATTTCATCTCTGCCTTTTGATATTAAGTCTTTTTGATCAAGTGAATCCAGCTCTTGATTGACACGGTCTATTCCCTTCAGTGTGTTGGCGAGGTCTATTTCTGCATATTTGATGAGTATGATGAACAGCCGCATTGATGCCTCCAAATTACTCTCTGCCCACTCCTTGAGCATGTCTGGGTTGGGACTCTCAAAACTGGGAGCTAGCATGATTCTTAGACCGCGTGGAACACGGCCTGCATCTCGATATATTTGCAACGATTTCCCTTCCCACCATTTGGTGATTTCTGTGCGCATTAATTTTTCCAATAGTTTCAGTTTGGATTTATAGTCCTCGTTACTTGTGCCCACATGCGCACCCGTAGCTCTTGTTTGATTTTGAATGTTCGATAGATTGTCGAACAAAGCTTCAGCAGCTGCTTCCCGTTCTCGCAGCGCTTCGTTGGACATGATGAAATTGTAAATAATGTTATGTGAGCCTGTCAAGTAACTGTCCCGCAAGTGCTGTAAGACAAGACAGACACATATATATACATATAGTTTGGGAAGCGCATGTAAGACACTTTTGGCGCTATATTGATGATGTCTGTCTGATTTGGGAGGGCACCAGAGAAGCAGCTCAGGATTTTGTAGCCTCGATCAATGATAATGTACATTACCTAAGATTTACGGCTGAAATAAGTGATAAATGTGTGGAATTTCTAGATGTACAGATTTATGTCAGTGAGGGTCAAATTCAGACTAAATTACATCGCAAAAAGACCGCAGGCAATTCTATTCTTCACGCGAGTAGCTCGCACCCTCGCCACTTGATTGAGAGCATACTATACAGCGAGTTTATACGAATTCGCCATATTTGTAGCTTGGATAGTGACTCGATACAATGCCAACAGGAAGCTTATGACCGATTTCTTGGCCGGGGTTATAGGAGGTCTGTCCTAAATAAAGCCCTCAACAAAGCCAATATTCACACTAGAGAGGCATGCTTGATACCCAAATCTGACAGAATGGTGCTTGTAACACCTGCAGTAGGTGCTGAGAATAACGACACACAAGTTGTTAGATTGATAACTGCATTTAGTAGACAACATCATAAGGTTCGGCGCATCATATATTCTCAGTGGCCAATCGTGTTGACTGACATAACTCTCAAATCTATTTTGCCACCATTACCCTTGATTACATTCAGGAGGGCTCCCTCGATGAGGGATGCCTTAGTGAAGACTAGTCCAGAATTCACGATGACTCCTACTTGGCTAGCCAAACCAGGTTTCTATAAATGTAACACTTGTTGTGTTTGTAAATTTGGCGCCAATGCTACAGAATATTTGACAGCTTTCAGTTCGGCACCTATTCCTATTAAAGATCACTTAACATGTCGTACAGAGTTTGCCATATATGTTTTGCAATGCACTTGCAGGCTAAAATATATAGGAAGCACGAAGCTCCCGGTATATAAAAGAATCCTGCAGCACCTGAGACCTGTAGTAAATTCGGATTCCAACTATCCTGTCACCCGGCATTTTAAGTTGGTGCATCAAAACAATCTGAATGACCTAAAATACTCTGTATTGGGGGCCGTCCCCGTGGTAAGACGGGGGGGTAATCGAGAGAAAAGTCTTCGCCAACTTGAATCGCACTTCATTTTAGCTTTAGACACTAAGATGCCTAATGGCTTGAACATGAGCGAAGACTTACACAATTTCCTCTAGATAACCTGAATTCATTAATTGTTTTATCTTGAGAGTCCTTTCCCATTCTTAGACAATTCATACTGGCTGCTATATTTGTATTGATGATTAATATGTATTTCTGTATACAGTTGTACGCAAAAATGAAATCGATTCTTCAACTAATTTTGCACATCAGAGTCCTATGTTTACATCCTATCACTGTTCTTAAATGCTTTAAGTATGTGAGTATGGTGACATATGGGCACTTGCCCGCAATAATAAAAGAATCAGCAATTGTTATCACAACTCCATACTATCAATATCTCTGGCATAGATTATTTAGCACTTGCACTTTAATGATATTCATTTATGACATTTAGATCTTGCCTCTGGGCTGCCTCCGTTGTTAGTTTGTTTATAGATTATGGGTATTATATCTATAATACTCTTGGTTGCACTAGGTTTGTTATTTGCACATTTGCACTGCACTTTTCTTATACAACAGACTGTATCGTTTTATGACAATGAAATCCAATGATTATTCGAACAAAACAGGTCAAGTAATTAGTTATAGGAGGTTTAAATAGTACATTAGAACTGCGCCGTATATAATATAAGAGCATATATATGTGTCTTTTGTGGTTCTCTAAATATTCAAATATATGAACTTATATAAGCACTAGCACTTTATTTGGAAAAAGATAGGATAAATATTAAATGTCACTGATACTGATACAATATATTACTCTATTGGAGAACAGTTTGTGTACTTACTATTGTTAGAATAGGGCGTTCTAATTGTACTTAATGATTCAACATTCATAAGGAGTATTGTACATACATTTGTTTTATTTGATCAATTTGTTCATCATACGATTGCACTATGTATACGAATTAGGTTGGATTTTAATTTTGCTATTATTTACGAATGCAGTCTGTTTTCTATATCTATTTACTTGCCTAAGAGTTTCTGTAACCGATTGGGCATACACACTATGTAATGGTCTAATGTCATGTGGCGTGTCATGTGATCAAGATCGCGTTCGTGCGATCGAAACGCGTCATGGCTGGCACTATGCCTGATCTACACTGAGGTTCATGATATTGGAATAAAAGCACTTTGGAAGGAGCAACCCTGAGTCTGTGCGTGCTGTGGTCCGTACCTGTTTAGTCCACCGTGAAGGGAAGTGGGCCAGGACTGCTTAATCTACACATATGTATATATATATATATATATATATATATATATATATATATATTCACTGAAAAAACCATAGGTTTTAGGGACAGCTATAGTTAGTTGGACATTTCTCTCGTACAAAACCATAGAAATTCCCCCGTTATAGTTAGTTCAGCTAACTATAACTCGCGCCCCCGCAATGCACTGCTGATGACGTCACATATTACATCACTCATGACATGGTCAGTGACATCACTGATGACATCACTGATGACATCTCAAATGACATCACTGATGACATCACTGATGACATCATCCAGTGACTGTGTTTCTGTAAAGTTTAAATATGTTTAATATATATAGGGAAAGGCGTATTGAAGAATGAGTGGGTGTATAAGTGTCTGAATGGATGATTTAGTACGTGAGTGACTGACTCTACAAGTGAGTGATTAAATGTATCTTACTGAATGCATGGGTTAGTGACTAAACTGTGTGAATGTCTGTATCCGTCTGTCTGTTGGTTTGTAAGCGGCTGCATGGCTTTCTGAATAGCTACATGAGTGTCTACATGGGTTATTGATTGATTGTCTGAGTATCTGTATGGGTGCCTGAGTGTTTGTGTGGGTGGGGTGTGTGTGACTCTGTGCATAGATGTGTGAGTTGGTGATTCACTGGGTGCATGGTTTCAAGAGTGTATCTGTGATGGACTGTATGGGTGGGTGAGTGTGTGTATGGGTGTGTTAGTGATTGAATTTATATCTCAGTGGTACATGTGTGAGTAACTACATATGTGAAAGGCAGTATATATGTGTGTTGGAGTATATAAATGGCTATAAGTGAGAGTGTGTGATTGTGAGAGTGGCTGTATGGATGAGTGTGTACTTGTATCAGTGATTGTATAAGAGCGTAAGAATGTGCTAGTATTTGTATGAGTAAGTGAGCTGGTGTGTGTATAACTGTATAGGTGAGTAAATGGGTGTGTGATTAAGTTTTTTGCATGACTGACTAGGTGTGTGAGTACCTCTATGGATGAGTGGCGGTGTGTGAGTGTTTATATAGGTGTATGAGTGCATATGATAGTCCTGTACTGAGTGACTAAGTATGAGTGACTGTACGGGTGAGTGAGTGGATGTGTGTGTAGACCTAAGAATCAGTGAGTGGGTATGTAGTTTTTGGTGTTGGAGTGTCTATGGTTTTGAGAATGGCAGTCTGTAATTTAGAGTGGGTGTATCAAAAGTTATATTAGGGTGTGAGAAGATGCATGAAATTATCACATGGATGATGTCATCAGTGATGTCATTTGAGATGTCATCAGTGATGTCATCAGTGATGTCACTGACCATGTCATGAGTGATGTAATATGTGACGTCATCAGCAGTGCATTGCGGGGCGCGAGTTATAGTTAGCTGAACCAACTATAACGGGGGAATTTCTATGGTTTTGTACGAGTGAAATGTCCAACTAACTATAACTGTCCCTAAAACCTATGGTTTTTTCAGTGAATTTCAAAGGTTTTTTAAATGCTAATTTCTAACTATAACGTGTCTGAAACCTATGGTTTTTTCAGTGAATTTCAAAGGTTTTTTAAATGCTAATTTCTAACTATAACGTGCCTAAAACCTATGATTTTTTAAGTGAATTTCAAAGGTTTTTTAAATGCTAGTTTCTAACTATGCCTACAGAGGTAGGACATGTGAAGAAAGAAGAAAAAACGCACAGAAAGAAGCAAAAGATGTGCAGAAAGAACCAACAGAGGAGCAGAAAGAGGCCTTGTTGCAAAATCATCCTGTGCCCACAACTTTTTCAGACGGGTACTGGTGGTAACTGACTCTGACTAACCAGAGCCAGTGCTATGCTAAAAGACACTTAGAATACAGTGAAAACACCTACATACACTAGGGAACACTATGCGTTGGGGTACCCCTGTGATTAGCATGACCTCCTCTGCAAGTCCCTAGTACATAATAGGGCAGGGGGATTAAAACTACCTCTTAAAACGCGCTACAGGGCGCGTTTGCACAGTGGTGAAGGGAGGGGGCCTGAGGTGACATGTGTGCAAACGCACCCCGTGGCGCGTTTTAAGTTGCGGGATTAAGTCCCCTTGAATTCTGAGGGTCCCTGGGGCCCAACTAGCCCCCAGGTACCTACAGTTAGGACCACAGAGCTGAGTTGCAGAGAGGCGTTCCGAGGCCACGCACCTTTTTCACCTCTCTGCAACGCAACTCTTTGTGCTTACTGAAGGTACCTGGTGGGCTAGTTGGCCCCCAGGGTCCCTCAGGATTCAAAGGGAATTAATTCCCCAACTTAAAACGCACCACAGGGCGTGTTTGCGCACATGTCACCTGAGGCCCCGCCCCCTCCCTTCACCACTGTGCAAACGCGCCCCGTGATGCGTTTTAAGTTGGGGGATTAGGTCACCTTGAATCCTGAGGGTCCCTGGGGCCGAACTAGCCCACTAGGTACTTCCAGTAAGCACCACAGGCCTGCGTTGCAACGCCTGTAACAAATTGTGCAGTTGTGTTTAGGTAGTGAAGAGGGTCGTGCTGGGGGTAGTGTTTTAGGGTTTAGGGTAGTGCAGTGGTGTTTGTGTAGTGTAGGGGGTCATGCTGGGGGTAGATTTAGGGTTTAGGGTAGTGCAGTGGTGTTTGGGTAGTGTAGGGAGTCGTGCTGGGGGATTGTTTTAGGATTTAGGGTAGTGCAGTGGTGTTTGGGTAGTGTAGGGGTCGTGCTGGGGGTAGTGTTTTAGGGTTTAGGGTAGTGCAGTGGTGTTTGGGTAGTGTAGGGGGTCGTGCTGGGGGTAGTGATTTAGGGTAGTGCAGTGGTGTTTGGGTAGTGTAGGTGGTACTGCTGGGGGTAGTGTTTTAGGGTTTAGGGTAGTGCAGTGGTGTTTGGGTAGGGTAGGGATACTGCTGGGGGTAGTTTTTAGGGTTTAGGGTAGTGCAGTGGTCTTTGGGTAGTGTAGTGGTTCGTGCTGGGGTAGTTTTTTAGGGTTTAGGGTAGTGCAGTGGTGTTTGTGTAGTGTAGGGGGTAGTTTTTTAGGGTTTAGGGTAGTGCAGTGGTGTTTGTGTAGTGTAGGAGGTCGTGTTTTAGGGTTTAGGGTAGTGCATTGGTCTTTGGGTAGTGTAGGGAGTCGTGCGGGGTAGTGTTTTAGGGTTTAGGGTAGTGTAGGGGGTCATGCGGGGGGTAGTGTTTTAGGGATTAGGGTAGTGCATTGGTGTTTGGGTAGTGTAGGGGGTCATGCGGGGTAGTGTTTTAGGGTTTAGGGCAGTGCAGTGGTGTTTGGGTAGTGTAGGGGGTCTGCTGGGGGGAGTGTTTTAGGGTTTAGGGCAGTGCAGTGGTGTTCGGGTAGTGTAGGGGGTCGTGCTGGGGGAGTGTTTTAGGGTTTAGGGCAGTGCAGTGGTGTTCGGGTAGTGTAGGGGGTCGTGCTGGGGGAGTGTTTGAGGGTTTAGGGCAGTGCAGTCGTGTTCGGGTAGTGTAGGGGTTGTGCTGGGGGTAGTATTTTAGGGTTTAGGGTAGTGCAGTGGTGTTCGGGTAGTGTAGGGGGTCGTGCTGTGGGTAGTGTTCTAGGGTTTAGGGCAGTGCAGTGGTGTTTGGGCAGTGTAGGGGGTAATGCTGGGGTTGGTGTTTTAGGGTTTAGGGCAGTGCAGTGGTGTTCGGGCAGTGTAGGGGTCGTGCTGGGGGTGGTGTTTCAGGGTTTAGGGCAGTGCAGTGGTGTTCGGGCAGTGTAGGGGGTGGTGTTTCAGGGTTTAGGGCAGTGCAGTGGTGTTTGGGCAGTGTAGGGGGTCGTGCAGGGTGTGGTGTTTCAGGGTTTAGGGCAGTGGTGTTCGGGCAGTGTAGGGGGTCGTGCTGGGGGTGGTGTTTCAGGGTTTGGGGCAGTGCAGTGGTGTTCGAGCAGTAAAAGGGGTCGTGCTGGGGGTGGTGTTTCAGGGTTTAGGGCAGTGCAGTGGTGTTCGGGCAGTGTAGGGGGCGGTGCAGGGGGTGGTGTTTCAGGGTTTAGGGCAGTGCAGTGGTGTTCGGGCAGTGTAGGGGGCGGTGCAGGGGGTGGTGTTTCAGGGTTTAGGGCAGTGCAGTGGTGTTCGGGCAGTGTAGGGGTGCTGCAGGGGGTGGTGTTTCAGGGTTTAGGGCAGTGCAGTGGTGTTCGGGCAGTGTAGGGGTCATGCAGGGGGTGGTGTTTCAGGGTTTAGGGCAGTGCAGTGGTGTTCGGGCAGTGTAGGGGGTCGTGCTGGGGCTGGTGTTTCAGGGTTTAGGGCAGTGCAGTGGTGTTCGGGCAGTGTAGGGGGTCGTGCTGGGGCTGGTGTTTCAGGGTTTAGGGCAGTGCAGTGGTGTTCGGGCAGTATAGGGGTCGTGCTGGGGTTGGTGTTTCAGGGTTTAGGGCAGTGCAGTGGTGTTCGGGCAGTGTAGGTGGTCGTGCTGGGGCTGGTGTTTCAGGGTTTAGGGCAGTGCAGTGGTGTTCGGGCAGTGTAGGGGGTCATGCTGGGGCTGGTGTTTCAGGGTTTAGGGCAGTGCAGTGGTGTTCGGGCAGTGTAGGGGGTCTTGCTGGGGCTGGTGTTTCAGAGTCTAGGGCAGTGCAGTGGTGTTCGGGCAGTGTAGGGGGTCTTGCTGGGGCTGGTGTTTCAGGGTTTAGGGCAGTGCAGTGGTGTTCGGGCAGTGTAGGGGGTCGTGCTGGGGGTGGTGTTTCAGGGTTTAGGGCAGTGCAGTGGTGTTTGGGCAGTGTAGGGGGTCGTGCTGGGGCTAGTGTTTCAGGATTTAGGGCAGAGCAATGGTGTTCAGGCAGTGTAGGGGGTTTTGCTGGAGGTGGTGTTTCAGGGTTTAGGGCAGTGCAGTGGTGTTCGTGCAGTGTAGGGGGTGGTGTTTCAGGGTTTAGGGCAGTGGTGTTCAGGCAGTGTAGGGGGTCTTGCTGGGGTTGATGTTTCAGGGTTTACGGCAGTGCAGTGGTGTTCGGGCAGTGTAGGGGGTCGTGCTGGGGGTGGTGTTTCAGGGTTTAGGGCAGTGCAGTGGTGTTCCGGCAGTGTAGGAGGTCGTGCAGGGGTGGTGTTTCAGGGTTTAGGACAGTGCAGTGGTGTTCGGGCAGTGTAGGGGGTCATGCTGGGGGTGGTGTTTCAGGGTTTAGGGCAGTACAGTGGTGTTTGGGCAGTGTAGGGGGTCATGCAGGGGTGGTGTTTCAGGGTTTAGGGCAGTGCAGTGGTGTTCGGGCAGTGTAGGGGGTCGTGCTGGGGCTGGTGTTTCAGGGTTTAGGGCAGTACAGTGGTGTTTGGGCAGTGTAGGGGGTCGTGCTGGGGCTGGTGTTTCAGGGTTTAGGGCAGTGCAGTGGTGTTCGGGCAGTGTAGGGGGTCGTGCTGGGGTTGGTGTTTCAGGGTTTAGGGCAGTGCAGTGGTGTTCGGGCAGTGTAGGTGGTCGTGCTGGGGCTGGTGTTTCAGGGTTTAGGGCAGTGCAGTGGTGTTCGGGCAGTGTAGGGGGTCATGCTGGGGCTGGTGTTTCAGGGTTTAAGGCAGTGCAGTGGTGTTCGGGCAGTGTAGGGGTCTTGCTGGGGCTAGTGTTTCAGAGTCTAGGGCAGTGCATTGGTGTTCGGGCAGTGTAGGGGGTCTTGCTGGGGCTGGTGTTTCAGGGTTTAGGGCAGTGCAGTGGTGTTCGGGCAGTGTAGGGGGTCGTGCTGGGGTGGTGTTTCAGGGTTTAGGGCAGTGCAGTGGTGTTTGGGCAGTGTAGGGGTCGTGCTAGGGCTAGTGTTTCAGGATTTAGGGCAGAGCAATGGTGTTCAGGCAGTGTAGGGGGTTTTGCTGGAGGTGGTGTTTCAGGGTTTAGGGCAGTGGTGTTCAGGCAGTGTAGGGGGTCTTGCTGGGGTTGATGTTTCAGGGTTTAGGGCAGTGAAGTGGTGTTCGGGCAGTGTAGGGGGTCGTGCTGGGGGTGGTGTTTCAGGGTTTAGGGCAGTGCAGTGGTGTTCCGGCAGTGTAGGAGGTCGTGCAGGGGTGGTGTTTCAGGGTTTAGGGCAGTGCAGTGGTGTTCGGGCAGTGTAGGGGGTCGTGCTGGGGGTGGTGTTTCAGGGTTTAGGGCAGTGCAGTGGTGTTCGGGCAGTGTAGGGTGTCGTGCTGAGGGGTGGTGTTTCAGGGTTTAGGGCAGTGCAGTGATGTTCGGGCAGTGTAGGGGGTCGTGCAGGGGTGGTGTTTCAGGGTTTAGGGCAGTGCAGTGGTGTTCGGCCAGTGTAGGTGGTCTTGCTGGGGGTGGTGTTTCAGGCTTTAGTGCAGTGGTGTTCGGGCAGTGTAGGGGGTCTTGCTGGGGGTGGTGTTTCAGGGTTTAGGGCAGTGCAGTGGTGTTCGGGCAGTGTACGGGGTTGTGCTGGGGCTGGTGTTTCACGGTTTAGGGCAGTACAGTGGTGTTCGGGCAGTGTAGGGGGTCGTGCTGGGGGTGGTGTTTCAGGGTTTAGGGCAGTGCAGTGGTGTTCGGGCAGTGTAGGGGGTCGTGCTGGGGCTGGTGTTTCATGGTTTAGGGCAGTGCAGTGGTGTTCGGGCAGTGTAGGGGGTTGTGCTGGGGGTGGTGTTTCAGGGTTTAGGGCAGTGCAGTGGTGTTCGGGCAGTGTAGGGGGTCATGCTGGGGGTGGTGTTTCAGGGTTTAGGGCAGTGCAGTGGTGTACGGGCAGTGTAGGGGGTCTTGCTGGGGGTGGTGTTTCAGGGTTTAGGGCAGTGGTGTTCGGGCAGTGTAGGGGGTCTTGCTGGGGGTAGTGTTTCGGGGTTTAGGGCAGTGCAGTGGTGTTCGTGCAGTGTAGGGGGTCGTGCTGGGGGTGGTGTTTCAGGGTTTAGGGCAGTGCAGTAGTGTTCGGGCAGTGTAGGGGATCGTGCAGGGGGTGGTGTTTCAGGGTTTAGGGCAGTGCAGTGGTGTTCGGGCAGTGTAGGGGGTCGTGCTGGGGGTGGTGTTTCAGGGTTAGGGCAGTGCAGTGGTGTTCGGGCAGTGTAGGGGGTCGTGCAGGGGGTGGTGTTTCAGGGTTTAGGGCAGTGCAGTGGTGTTCGGGCAGTGTAGGGGTCGTGCTGGGGCTGGTGTTTCAGGGTTTAGGGCAGTGCAGTGGTGTTCGGGCAGTGTAGGGGGTCTTGCTGGGGGTAGTGTTTCAGGGTTTAGGGCAGTGGTGTTCGGGCAGTGTAGGGGGTCTTGCTGGGGGTGATGTTTCAGGGTTTAGGGCAGTGCAGTGGTGTTCGGGCAGTGTAGGGGGTCTTGCTGGGGGTAATGTTTCAGGGTTTAGGGCAGTGCAGTGGTGTTCGTGCAGTGTAGGGGGTCGTGCTGGGGATGGTGTTTCAGGGTTTAGGGCAGTGCAGTAGTGTTCGGGCAGTGTAGGGGGTCGTGCAGGGGGTGGTGTTTCAGGGTTTAGGGCAGTGCAGTGGTGTTCGGGCAGTGTAGGTGGTCGTGCTGGGGGTGGTGTTTCAGGGTTTAGGGCAGTGCAGTGGTGTTTGGGCAGTGTAGGGGGTCGTGCTGGGGGTGGTGTTTCAGGGTTTAGGGCAGTGGTGTTCGGGCAGTGTAGGGGGTCTTGCTGGGGGTGATGTTTCAGGGTTTAGGGCAGTGCAGTGGTGTTCGGGCAGTGTAGGAGGTCTTGCTGGGGGTAGTGTTTCAGGGTTTAGGGCAGTGCAGTGGTGTTCGGGCAGTGTAGGGGTCATGCTGGGGGTGGTGTTTCAGGGTTTAGGGCAGTACAGTGGTGTTTGGGCAGTGTAGGGGGTCATGCAGGGGGTGGTGTTTCAGGGTTTAGGGCAGTGCAGTGGTGTTCGGGCAGTGTAGGGGGTCGTGCTGGGGCTGTTGTTTCAGGGTTTAGGGCAGTACAGTGGTGTTTGGGCAGTGTAGGGGGTCGTGCTGGGGCTGGTGTTTCAGGGTTTAGGGCAGTGCAGTGGTGTTCGGGCAGTGTAGGGGGTCGTGCTGGGGTTGGTGTTTCAGGGTTTAGGGCAGTGCAGTGGTGTTCGGGCAGTGTAGGTGGTCGTGCTGGGGCTGGTGTTTCAGGGTTTAGGGCAGTGCAGTGGTGTTCGGGCAGTGTAGGGGGTCATGCTGGGGCTGGTGTTTCAGGGTTTAAGGCAGTGCAGTGGTGTTCGGGCAGTGTAGGGGTCTTGCTGGGGCTAGTGTTTCAGAGTCTAGGGCAGTGCATTGGTGTTCGGGCAGTGTAGGGGGTCTTGCTGGGGCTGGTGTTTCAGGGTTTAGGGCAGTGCAGTGGTGTTCGGGCAGTGTAGGGGGTCGTGCTGGGGGTGGTGTTTCAGGGTTTAGGGCAGTGCAGTGGTGTTTGGGCAGTGTAGGGGTCGTGCTGGGGCTAGTGTTTCAGGATTTAGGGCAGAGCAATGGTGTTCAGGCAGTGTAGGGGGTTTTGCTGGAGGTGGTGTTTCAGGGTTTAGGGCAGTGGTGTTCAGGCAGTGTAGGGGTCTTGCTGGGGTTGATGTTTCAGGGTTTAGGGCAGTGAAGTGGTGTTCGGGCAGTGTAGGGGGTCGTGCTGGGGGTGGTGTTTCAGGGTTTAGGGCAGTGCAGTGGTGTTCCGGCAGTGTAGGAGGTCGTGCAGGGGGTGGTGTTTCAGGGTTTAGGGCAGTGCAGTGGTGTTCGGGCAGTGTAGGGGGTCGTGCTGGGGGTGGTGTTTCAGGGTTTAGGGCAGTGCAGTGGTGTTCGGGCAGTGTAGGGTGTCGTGCTGAGGGGTGGTGTTTCAGGGTTTAGGGCAGTGCAGTGATGTTCGGGCAGTGTAGGGGGTCGTGCAGGGGGTGGTGTTTCAGGGTTTAGGGCAGTGCAGTGGTGTTCGGCCAGTGTAGGTGGTCTTGCTGGGGGTGGTGTTTCAGGCTTTAGTGCAGTGGTGTTCGGGCAGTGTAGGGGGTCTTGCTGGGGGTGGTGTTTCAGGGTTTAGGGCAGTGCAGTGGTGTTCGGGCAGTGTACGGGGTTGTGCTGGGGCTGGTGTTTCACGGTTTAGGGCAGTACAGTGGTGTTCGGGCAGTGTAGGGGGTCGTGCTGGGGGTGGTGTTTCAGGGTTTAGGGCAGTGCAGTGGTGTTCGGGCAGTGTAGGGGTCGTGCTGGGGCTGGTGTTTCATGGTTTAGGGCAGTGCAGTGGTGTTCGGGCAGTGTAGGGGGTTGTGCTGGGGGTGGTGTTTCAGGGTTTAGGGCAGTGCAGTGGTGTTCGGGCAGTGTAGGGGGTCATGCTGGGGGTGGTGTTTCAGGGTTTAGGGCAGTGCAGTGGTGTACGGGCAGTGTAGGGGGTCTTGCTGGGGGTGGTGTTTCAGGGTTTAGGGCAGTGGTGTTCGGGCAGTGTAGGGGGTCTTGCTGGGGGTAGTGTTTCGGGGTTTAGGGCAGTGCAGTGGTGTTCGTGCAGTGTAGGGGGTCGTGCTGGGGGTGGTGTTTCAGGGTTTAGGGCAGTGCAGTAGTGTTCGGGCAGTGTAGGGGATCGTGCAGGGGGTGGTGTTTCAGGGTTTAGGGCAGTGCAGTGGTGTTCGGGCAGTGTAGGGGGTCGTGCAGGGGGTGGTGTTTCAGGGTTAGGGCAGTGCAGTGGTGTTCGGGCAGTGTAGGGGTCGTGCTGGGGCTGGTGTTTCAGGGTTTAGGGCAGTGCAGTGGTGTTCGGGCAGTGTAGGGGGTCTTGCTGGGGGTAGTGTTTCAGGGTTTAGGGCAGTGGTGTTCGGGCAGTGTAGGGGGTCTTGCTGGGGGTGATGTTTCAGGGTTTAGGGCAGTGCAGTGGTGTTCGGGCAGTGTAGGGGGTCTTGCTGGGGGTAATGTTTCAGGGTTTAGGGCAGTGCAGTGGTGTTCGTGCAGTGTAGGGGGTCGTGCTGGGGATGGTGTTTCAGGGTTTAGGGCAGTGCAGTAGTGTTCGGGCAGTGTAGGGGGTCGTGCAGGGGGTGGTGTTTCAGGGTTTAGGGCAGTGCAGTGGTGTTTGGGCAGTGTAGGTGGTCGTGCTGGGGGTGGTGTTTCAGGGTTTAGGGCAGTGCAGTGGTGTTTGGGCAGTGTAGGGGGTCGTGCTGGGGTGGTGTTTCAGGGTTTAGGGCAGTGGTGTTCGGGCAGTGTAGGGGGTCTTGCTGGGGGTGATGTTTCAGGGTTTAGGGCAGTGCAGTGGTGTTCGGGCAGTGTAGGAGGTCTTGCTGGGGGTAGTGTTTCAGGGTTTAGGGCAGTGCAGTGGTGTTCGGGCAGTGTAGGGGTCATGCTGGGGGTGGTGTGTCAGGGTTTAGGGCAGTGCAGTGGTGTTCGGGCAGTGTAGGGGGTCGTGAAGGGGTGGTGTTTCAGGGTTTAGGGCAGTGCAGTGGTGTTCGGGCAGTGTAGGGGGTCGTGCTAGGGTATGTGTTTCAGGGTTTAGGGCAGTGCAGTGGTGTTCGGGCAGTGTAGGGGGTCGTGCTGGGGGTAGTGTTTTAGGGTTTAGGGTAGTGCAGTGGTGCTTGTGTAGTGTAGGGGGTCGTGCTGGGGGTAGTGTTTTAGGGTTTAGGGTAGTGCAGTGGTGTTTGTGTAGTGTAGGGGTCATGTTTTAGGGTAGTGCAGTGGTGTTTGGGTAGTGTAGGGGGTCGTGCTGGGGGTAGTGTTTTAGGATTTAGGTTAGTGCAGTGGTGTTTGGGTAGTGTAGGGGGTCGTGCTGGGGATAGTGTTTTAGGGTTTAAGGTAGTGCAGTGGTGTTTGTGTAGTGTAGGGGGTCGTGCTGGGGGTAGTGTTTTAGGGTTTAGGGTAGTGCAGTGGTGCTTGTGTAGAGTAGGGGGTCGTGCTGGGGGTAGTGTTTTAGGGTTTAGGGTAGTGCAGTGGTGTTTGTGTAGTGTAGGGGGTCATGTTTTAGGGTAGTGCAGTGGTGTTTGGGTAGTGTAGGGGTCGTGCTGGGGGTAGTGTTTTAGGATTTAGGTTAGTGCAGTGGTGTTGGGGTAGTGTTTTAGGGTTTAGGGTAGTGCAGTGGTGTTTTTGTAGTGTAGGGGGTCATGCTGGGGGTAGTGTTTTAGGGTTTAGGATAGTGCAGTGGTGCTTGTGTAGTGTAGGGGGTCGTGCTGGGGTAGTGTTTTAGGGTTTAGGGTAGTGCAGTGGTGTTTTTGTAGTGTAGGGGGTCATGTTTTAAGATGCAACGCTCCAATACCTGACCAGTCTGCACTACATAAAACTGCAAAAAAACTAAAAATAAAAAGTGTTTTGCACACTTTTGTCATTGGGCTATATGTGGGCTACATCTGGGTAATATTTGTGCTACATTTGGGCTCTTTTTTCACTGGTGGCCATCTTGGAAGACTTCTTTGTTATGAAGTTTCCTAATTTCCTCATTTACTGCAGTCTCCTCAATAGGAAATGCTTTCAGTTTTTTACTTTGATTCCATCAAGAAGGCATTCAGATGTGTCACACATTTGCCATAAATTCAGAATGTTATTACTCTAGTTGTTCATTAGATCACTGTAGTAAAGCTACTGCTCACCAATGAGTTAACTGGAAGTCTACTGCTGGTATTGAAAGTGATTGTTTCAGTCTGCATGTCAGAATTTTCTAATGAAATAGAAGAGGATTTGAGATCTCACTTAAAACATGCACTAAATTTTCTTTTGCAGCACTAACCATAATTTCTATGGCAAAATGAACCCCCTCATTTTGTTCCTTTTTAAATTAAATGTTTTAAGTGTTACCAGTTTATTCCAATCAAGATGGCTTCAGGTGTGCCATACTTTTGTCATAAGAAAGGCTGTTAGCACTCTAGTTGTTCTTTAGAACACTCTGGGAAGCTGCAGTAGAACACAAAGGCATCAACTGACAGGCTGCTCCTGTTGAAATATAACAGGAAGATATTTGAGATCTCACTTAAAACATGTCCTAATTTTTCTTTCTACAGCACTAACCATAATTTCTATGGCAAAATGAACCCCCTCATTTTGTTCCTTTTTAAATTAAATGTGTTAAGTGTTACCAGTTTATTCCAATCAAGATGCCTTCAGGTGTGCCATACTTTTGTCATAAGTAAGACTGTTAGCGCTCTAGTTGTTCTTTAGAACACTCTGGGAAGCTGCAGTAGAACACAAAGGCATCAACTGACAGGCTGCTCCTGTTGAAATATAACAGGAAGATATTTGAGATCACACTTGAAACATGTCCTAATTTTTCTTTCTACAGCACTAACCATAATTTCTATGACAAAATGAACCCCATCATTTTGTTCCTTTTTAAATTAAATGTTTTAAGTGTTACCAGTTTATTCCAATCAAGATGGCTTCAGGTGTGCCATACTTTTGTCATAAGTAAGACTGTTAGCGCTCTAGTTGTTCTTTAGAACACTCTGGGAAGCTGCAGTAGAACACAAAGGCATCAACTGACAGGCTGCTCCTGTTGAAATATAACAGGAAGATATTTGAGATCACACTTGAAACATGTCCTAATTTTTCTTTCCAGAGCACTAACCATAATTTATATGACAAGATGAACCCCATCATTTTGTTCCTTTTTAAATTAAATGTTTTAAGTGTTACCAGTTTATTCCAATCAAGATGGCTTCAGGTGTGCCATACTTTTGTCATAAGTAAGGCTGTTAGCACTCTAGTTGTTCTTTAGAACACTCTGGGAAGCTGCAGTAGAACACAAAGGAATCAACTGACAGTCTCTGCCCTTGTTGGATGTACATGTTTTACTGAGAATGTCAGACTTCATTCTCACATGACTGAGAAAGATAATGTGAATTTACAGAAAATATGCTCTCATTTTAGCTTCTGGAGCACCTTCCAAAACTGTATGGGACAAGCATGTGAAAATAGTTCTCTCAAACATGATTCATGATATCCCAGCAGAAGGTTTTTCACAGGGTAAAATCACCTTAGAACACACCACAATTCCTGAAATTAGTATGGTACCATCAACAAATGAATTCTAATGTAACTAAAGTCTGTTATCACCCTTTATAGTTCTCCTTTTGGTAACCCTCAAAATCTTCGATTCACTACAATGCATTTATATTGGTCCCAAGATGGCTGCCAGCAATTCCAGGATGAAGTGCTGACAGCCAATCAGATCTCACGATGACATGTGGTTAGGCTCCGCCCAGATATATATGTGTTTTTACTTTTGATTTTCTCAGCAACTACTGAACGGATTTACACCATTTAACAAAAAGGGTTCTTTTTGAACCAAGAACTACCTCTTTGCCAAATTTGGTGTAATTCCGTTCAGCAGTTCGGGCTGTAGCCATGCATAAAGTTTCCTATGGGAAATTGATTTTTGACTCTTATTTTTTTAATTTCTCCGCAACTACTGAACGGATTTACACCATTTAACAAAAGGGTTCTTTCTGAACCAAGAACTACCTCTTTGCCAAATTTGGTGTAATTCCGTTCAGCAGTTCGGGCTGTAGCCGTGTCTAAAGTTTCCTATGGGAAAATGAATGGGGAAAACACGTTTTGGGACCCCCTTTTTCTCGGCCCCCGCTTGACGAATCACCCTGAGACTTTCAGGGTAGGAGCGGACCGGAGCGGGCCATAAAGTTTGAAAATTTCGCGAAGATTCGTCAACCGACGCAAGAGTTATTTCAAATAGAATGTCGCGGATTTCCTATGGAAAATAGGTCCTAACTATAACTATCTACTGGCGACCGCCAGTAGATAATATATATATATATATATATATATATTATCTACTGGCGGTCGCCAGTAGATAGTTATAGTTAGGACCTATTATCCATAGGAAATCCATAACATTCTATTCCCAATAACTTTGGCCTCGTTTGATGAATCATCGCGCAATTTTCAAAACTAGTGGGGCGCTCCGGTCCACTTCTGTCTTGAAAGTTTTGGGGTGATTCATCAAGCGGGGGCCGAGAAAAAAGGGGGGTCCCAAAACGTGTTTTCTCCATGTTAATTCCCATAGGAAATTTTAGCCACGGCTACAGCCCGAACTGCTGAACGGAATTACACCAAATTTGGCAAAAAGGTAGCGCTTGGTTCAGAAAGCGACCTTTTTTTAAATGGTGTAAATCCGTTCAGTAGTTGTGGACAAATTCAAAAAATAAGAGTGAAAAAATCAATTTCCCATAGGAAACTTTATGCAAGGCTACAGCAAAAACTGCTGAACGGAATTACACCAAATTTGGCAAAAAGGTAGTGCTTGGTTCAGAAAGCACCCTTTTTAAAAATGGTGTAAATCCGTTCAGTAGTTGCTGAGAAAATCCAAAATAAAAGTTTCGATATCTATGGCCGCGGTGGATCCGCACACCCTCCCGACCACGAGCTGCATGCTAATAGGCTGTCAACACTCCAAACCAGGAAGTGTTGGCAGCCATCTTGTCCCTCGGTAGAACCGAGGGACAAGAAAAGACAAAAACAAGGGCGCAAAACGCAAAAAGGGGGCAGGGTAGAAACACCCTGACCCCGTAGGCCTGCTCAGGGGGTCCTACAAGGACCCCCAGGGCCCCAAAAAAAATTTTTCTTTTTTTTTTTAAATCGGCAAAAAACGCGCTGGGTGCGCGGCTCCTGCCAATTAAAAAAAAAACGAAGCGCGGTCTCCCGCGCTTCGTTGTTAATTGGCCCCCGGGTGAGCCAAGTCCCGGGGGTATGCGGGGGTTAATGAAAATGCTTGGGGGGCCTCTAAGGCCCCCAAGCCCCAGGGACCGCCACCCCCTGGGGCTTTTATTTCAAAATGGTGCGGGAGGGCACTCAGCCCTCCCGCAGCCCCGGGGACCGCCACCCCCGGGGCTTCTTTTAATTTAATTTAATGAACCTGTGTGGGGGGGCTCGAGCCCCCCCACACGCCCCGGGGACCACCACCTCCCCGGGGCACTAAAAATGTAAATTTGGGGGTCTGTTACGTGCCCCGGGGACCACCACCTCCCCGGGGCTTTAAAGACATGGGAGGGGGGCCGCGCGGCCCCCCTCCTGGAGCCTGTGGTGGCCCTGGGGACCGCCACCCCCCAGGGCCGGCTCCTGCAGTGTCCCGGGGTGCCTACCCCGGGACACTGTAGTTTGCAATGACAGGGCGGGAGCCTCGCGGCTCCCGTCCTGTCATTGTAAACTTGCTTTGCTTCATTGAAGCGAGAGCAGGAAACCTGCTCTCGCTTCAATGAAGCAAAGCAGAATTGCTTTCCACAAGGGAGCTGCATGCCATCAGCTCCCCTTATGGAAAAGCAATGCCGGCTCCCGCAGGACGCGGGGAGCCGGCGGGACCGTGCGGGGATTGGGGACCCCCCCACGTTCCCCAACGAGTGGCCAGGCCCCGGGGGATGGGGTCCCTGGGGCCATTAGTTGCCCGGGAGGGGGGCCACGCAGCCCCCCCCCCTCCTCTACAAATAAAATGTTTAATTTTTTTTTTTTTTAAACGTAAAGGCCGGCCCCGGGCGACGGGGTCCCCGGGGCCATAAGTGGCCTAAGGAGGGGGGCCACACAGCCCCCCTCCAATATTTTTAAATAAAAAAACAAAGCGGGCATGCCCCGGGGGATGGGGTCCCCGGGGCCAATAGAGGGCCAGGGAAGGGGGGCCACGCGGCCCCTTCCCGTTTTTTTATTTAAAAAAAAAAATCCTCAGGCCCCGGGGATGGGGTCCCCGGGGCCAAAGTGGCTGAGGGAAGTGGGGCCACGCAGCCCCCCTCCCATACAAAAAAAAAAAAGACCGGCATCGCGCCGGAGGCCCCGCCCCTCCCTGCAGCAGTCTGCAAACGCGCCCCTGGCGCCTTTTAAGAAGGGAAGTAATTCCCCTTGAATACTGGGGTTCCCTGGGGGCCAAGTAGCCCACCAGGAACCTCCAGTATGCGCCAGGGGGCTGCGTTGCAGAGAGATGTACAGAGGCCACGCCCCTTTTTACACCTCTCTGCAACGCAGCTCTGTGGCGCTTTTTGGAGGTACCTGGTGGGCTAGTTGGACTCCAGGGACCCTCAGGATTCAAGGGGACTTAATCCCCCAACTTAAAACGCGCCATGGGGCGCGTTTGCACAGTGGTGAAGGGAGGGGGCGGGGCTTCAGGTGACATGTGTGCAAACAGGCTCCGTGGCGTGTTTTAAGTTCAGGAATTAATTCCTCTTCAATCCTGAGGGTCCCTGAGGGCCAACTAGCCCACCAGGTACCTCCAGTAAGCGCCACGGAGCTGCGTTGCAGAGTGTTGTAAAAGGGGCATGGCCTCTGAACACCTCTCTGCAACGCAGCTCTCTGGCGCATACTGGAGGTACCTGGTGGGCTAGTTGGCCCCTAGGGACCCTCGGGAATGAGGAGGAATTAATTCTCCAACTTAATATGCGCCACAGGGCGTGTTTGCAGACATGTCACCTCAGGCCCCACCCCCTTCCTTCACCATTGTGCAAATATTCCTCTAAAATCAGCCGAACTACGAATTCCGATTTACTCACCTGTTATCAGGAGAGACCTCAGTGCTGCATCTTTGAGCCCAGTACTGATCCTGAAAAGTAATTCTAACCGTACTTACCAGTAACTTGAATTTCCTTCCATATGCTAACATTGACTGGTTTCACTTGGAAATTCTTCTAAGTGTGGAGTTTTGGAACTTTATAATATTCCTCTAAAATCAGCCGAACTACGAATTCCGATTTACTCACCTGTTATCAGGAGAGACCTCATTGCTGCATCTTTGAGCCCAGTACTGATCCTGAAAAGTAATTTTAACCGTACTTACCAGTAACTTGAATTTCCTTCCATAGGCTAACATTGACTGGTTTCAGTTGGAAATTCTTCTAAGTGTGGAGTTTTGGAACTTTATAATATTCCTCTAAAATCAGCCGAACTACGAATTCCGATTTACTCACCTGTTATCAGGAGAGACCTCAGTGCTGCATCTTTGAGCCCAGTACTGATCCTGAAAAAGTAATTCTAACCGTACTTACCAGTAACTTGTATTTCCTTCCATAGGAATCCATTGTCTGGTTTTCAGCAGAAAAGTTTCAAAGTGTCGATTTTCACAAACTACAAATATTCCTTAAAAATTGCCTGTATGACTTAAACGCATTCTTTCAACTGTTTACAGGAGATGCACCAGTGCTGGATCCAGGATCCACCACTGAGTAAGAAAAAGTAACGATAACACTACTTACCTGCTAAGTGAATTTCCTCCCATAGGATAACATTGGTGATTCTATGTGAAAAAGTTTCTAAGTGTCAACTTTTAAAATACAATAATATACCTTAAAAATCACTACTGTAACCAAAACGCTTTTACTCAACTGTTTACAGGAGATGTCCCAGGACTGAATCTAGGATCCAGTCCTGTGGTTAGAAAAGTAATCCATAAAGTAACTAATTGCATTTAACTAGAAATTCACATTGAGCTCAATGTTGCATTGTGTTTGAAATTGTGTTGCCCATTGCAACAACTGTAACTACTGTACTTAAAAGTCTATTGCCTATTTGCAAAATATTTAAACTAAAGTAATTCATTCTGAGAAAGTATATTTTGTAATGTAATGTATAATGTAATTACAATGTAATTTAAAAATAAAATATCTAAAAATAAATAGTTTTAAAAAATGTAGTAAATCCAGTATCAAAAAAATAAATATAACAATTAATACATTTAAAAATTGTCATTTACAAAACCTTTGAAATTCACTGAAAAAACCATAGGTTTTAGGGGCGTTATAGTTAGAAATTAGCATTTAAAAAACCTTTGAAATTCACTGAAAAAACCATAGGTTTCAGGCACGTTATAGTTAGAAATTAGCATTTAAAAAACCTTTGAAATTCACTGAAAAAACCATAGGTTTCAGACACGTTATAGTTAGAAATTAGCATTTAAAAAACCTTTGAAATTCACTGAAAAAACCATAGGTTTTAGGGACAGTTATAGTTAGTTGGACATTTCACTCGTACAAAACCTGTGAAATTCCCTTGTTATAGTTAGTTCAGCTAACTATAACTCGCGCCCCCGCAATGCACTGCTGATGATGTCACATATTACATCACTCATGACATGGTCAGTGACATCACTGATTACATCACTGATGACATCTCAAATGACATCACTGATGACATCACTGATGACATCATCCACGTGATAATCTGATGCACCTCTTCACACCCTAATATAACCTTTGATACACCCACTCTAAATTACAGACTGCCATTCGCAAAACCATAGACACTCCAACACCAATCACTACATACCCACTCACTGATTCTTAGGTCTACACACACACATCCACTCACTCACCCGTACAGTCACTCATACTTACGGTCACTCAGTACAGGACTATCATATGCACTCTTACTCCTATATAGACACTCAAACACCGCCACTCATCCATAGAGGTACTCACACACCTAGTCAGTCATGCAAATAATTAAACACACTGCCATTTACTCACCTATACAGTTATACACACACCAGCTCACTTACTCATACAAATACTAGCACATTGTTACGCTCTTATACAATCACTGATACAAGCACACACTCATCCATACAGCCACTATCACAATCACTCACTCTCGCTTATAGCTATTTATATACTCCAACACACATATATACTGCCTTTCACATATGTAGTTACTCACACATGTACCACTGAGACATACATTCACTCACTAACACACTCTTACACACACTTACCCACCCATACAGTCTATCACAGATGCACTCTTGAAACCATCCACCCAGTGAATCACCCACTCACACATCTATGCACAGAGTCGCACACACCCCACCCACACAAACACTCAGGCACCCATACAGATACTCAGACAACCAATCAATAACTCATATAGACACTCATGTAGCTATTCACAAACCCATGCAGCCACTTACACAGCAACAGACAGATGGATACAGACATTCACCCAGTTTAGTCACTAACCCATGCATTCAGTAAGATACGTTTAATCACTCACTTATAGAGTCAGTCACGCACCTACTAAATCATCCATCCAGACACTTATACACCCACTCATTCTTCAATACGCCTTTCCCTATATATATTAAAAATATTTAAACTTTACAGAATCACACAGTCACTGGATGATGTCATCAGTGATGTCATTTGAGATGTCATCAGTGATGTCATCAGTGATGTCACTGACCATGTCATGAGTGATGTAATATGTGACGTCATCAGCAGTGCATTGCGGGGGCGCGAGTTATAGTTAGCTGAACTAACTATAACGGGGGGATTTCACGGGTTTTGTACGAGTGAAATGTCCAACTAACTATAACTGTCCCTAAAACCTATGGTTTTTTCAGTGAATTTCAAAGGTTTTTTAAATGCTAATTTCTAACTATAACGTGTCTGAAACCTATGGTTTTTTCAGTGAATATATCTATATATATATATATATATACTTTTTATAGTAGTAAATAAAAAAAAGAAAATCATCAAATAAATTAAAATTTATATTTTTCATAATAGTTTTACATTATATATGTGCATATAAACATACACATGCATATATATGTGTGTCTGTTTGTTTGAATAAGTATATATTTATATATATTTATATTATTCAAACATGTTTAATTTACATTATATTACTGTTATATGTTAAAATATTTAAGATTTACTATTTTTAGCTATATATAAATTTAAAAAACTGTATTTTTGTACATATTTTTTCGATATTAGTGTAAAAAACATTTTTTATACTACTCTGTACTTACCTTTATATGTGTAGGAAACAATATTTTTGTGATCGATATTTTTGATACAATATTTCTGTAGCACGATATTTATGGTTTCGATATTATGTCAGTGAACCGTAGACTATAAACTCTGAATCAAACATTTGCAAACTAGGGCAGTTCACATTCCACCCTTCTTATGAATTAGCTTGTTCAAGTAACTTCCCTTGCCCCGAAGCAGCTTTTGATGTAAAACAACACCTACTTGATGCATGTATTTGCCAGTTGTTTTTGTAAACACTTATTTCTGCTTCAGAGCACCAATGGGTGACTGATGGAAGAAGAGTGTTGAAAACTAGACTAACGTCAAGGAACATTGTAACGAGTTTAGGGGCATATTAACAAGCGGCAGCGATAAGTATCGCTGGCCGCTCTTAGCGTGAGGAACTTTATCGCCGGCTATCGCAGATAATTATCGCCATGCTAGCGCTGTATTAACAACGCTTAGCGCAATGGCGATAATTATTCCAGTGATAGCGATGTTTTCCATGGAACATCGCTGGTTTTCCAGCGATGTTCCATGGAAAACGGCGATATCCTTGGTGATAGGGCCTGTGGTCTTAGCCACACAATCCACCCCCCATGTTAGGTATGCCTTAGTCAGGAATTTAACAGACGTTAAATTCCTGCGTTAAGGCATACTTAACGTGATTTTAAATATCGCTAACCCTCGTTGTTAATATGAGGAAGCTGGGTTAGAGATATTTACCCAAGGGAGTCTGGTCAGGCACGCCTCCTTTGCATCTCATTAGCGATGCGATGGGAGGCGTGCTGACAAGGGGCGCTAATGCAAGGATACACGCGCTAGCGTTTCCTTGTTGATAATGCGATAATATTATCGCCGCTTTTCGCCCGAAAACGGGCTCTAAAGCGGCGATAATATTATCGCCGCACCTTGTTAATATGCCCCTTAATTAGTTAAACAAAGAGAGAAAAGTATTTATTTTGATTGTAAATGTCTGTTAAGCATGAAATAAATACTCCCCTGTTCCAAATAGCCCTTTTGCTTCACACAATATTGTTTTACTTCCAGTATATGGTACATTCGTTTGTCATTGTATTTTCAGTTTCTCCCTCCTTCTGTTCAACATGCTCTGCTCTCTTTCTCTGCCCCTCCCTTCTAACACTCTAAAACTCTCCCCCTCATACAACCGTTGCCCTCCTCTCTTATGGTGGCTGTTCACTCCTGCCCTCTAGAGACGGTGCAAGATTCGACATGGAGGAAATAAATGTAAGTTGAAATATAGGGCTGATTTGTCTTGCACATGCTTTAAGTTTTAGAACAGTTCACTCACTATACGTTGCCTTTTTGGTCTGGTTTGCAGCTTATAAATTAATTGTTGAAACCACAAACTGCTTTTCTTCCCAATCTCACCCTGGTAATAAATTAAGTTGCCTCGCTTTTCCTCTACCTATTATTTCCAGTTAGAAATACCTTATTGTGAAGAAGTGGTTTCTGACCCGCTCTAGATTTTTTTGATTTTGGGCCACCCGGTCTCTGCTATTATTGAGACTCATCAACTGACTATCACCCGCTGTAAACTCTGCCAATTTGGAATCAAGGAATAACTGTAGTGTCCGCCTTTTGAAATACGTTTCTGTGCTGCACAGCTGTGGTAAGAGTCTCTGAGCTGGTTAGACATGAACATGTGTGCAAATCCATGTGCATACGTGTAAAGGCTGAACAAGTGGGACTGATGTCTAACTTGGTGCTTTGTATGCGCACAGGTAGCCTGCCACTGATGAGATCTTTCATAAATACATATAAGGCAGATGAAAGCCTTCTATGCATATCTGTTTACCCATACTGACATGTTCTCTATGTGCATTTATGGTTGTTTTCGATGTGTGCCTGTATGTTTTGTCTTTGCGTGCATGGGTGCAAATCCATTGGCACACATCTACAGGCTGAGCAAGTGGAACTGCTGTCTAACTTAGTCCAGTGAATGCACACAAGTAGCCTGCCACTGATGAGATCTTTCATAAATACATATAAGGCCGATGAAAGCCTTCTATGCATATCTGTTTACTCATACTGACATGTTCTCTATGTACATTTATGGTTGTTCTCGATGTGTGCCTGTATGTTTTGTCTCTCATGTATTGAGGTAGACGTCATGATGGACAACTCGTGAGAGATCAATACCTATCGGTGTACATACTACACTATTTAACTACTTTTGGGACATAAACAGTGCCAACAGATATTATGACTTGGCGAATCCCACATATACGTCAGAGCCCTGAAGAAGTCCTATGTGGACGAAATGCGTCGGCTTCTGGATTTTATCTCATTGGTGTTTTTCTATTTCTGAGAAGATATTTGATAAAAAACGAATGAAGAAAGAAAATCTCGACACTGGAAGTTCTTATTTACTTATATGGAGACTATGTTCTTCAATCTTGTTGCTACACATATGCATCTCTTATAACATAATATGACAACTGAGCGCTGAACCACCATTTATTCCCATCCTCATATGTAAGCTATTTAGTGAGGATGTTTTGTGTGCATGCCTGTGTGTCGACTGTCTGGGTTTGCATGTTTTGCACCTACTTACAGTGGCGGCTCCTCCGCTAAAGCGGAGGAGCTTGCCCCACTGCTTTAAAGCAGTGTAACTAAAGGAAAAATAAAAAGATAATAACTCAATCTTATTATCATTTTATTTGTTCCTGCTGCTTTGCGGCCGGGGCAGGCGGGGCTGCTTTGCTCTCCGAGCAGGACAGAGGAGGAGTGGTTTGCCCACTCCAAGTGCGCATGTATGATTGGCCGGCCCTCTCAGACCGGGCGAATTAGTCTTGCACACTTTGCATGTTCTCCACGCAGGCTGCATTACAGCCTGGGTTTAGAACATGCCAGGCCCCCAGTTCCCGTCTGAGCGCCGAACCACGGCGCTCAGACCAATAACAACCCCACATTGCAGCATTGTGATTGGTCAGGGTTGCCAGGGTTTTTCCTGGGTGCTTCCTGCTTCCTGTAGCCTGAGTGTGACGCGGAGAAGAGATGGAGAGACACGGCGATAAGGTACGTTATTTTAAAATTATTTTTTACATTCCGCCCCCCCCCACCCTCCCCACCCCCGATCCGTGCCAGCCGCCACTGCCTACTTACTTTCACTCAGTTCAGTTCAGTTCAGAAAAGCTTTATTCGGTTATAAAGAAAAACAACCATAAAAGCGAATATACATACACATATATATAATGACATCCTTTTAAAAAAAAAAAAAGTTGCTTTAAAATAATTCAGTAATACAAAAATATAATTCCATTAAAATACTTTAAAAAACCATGCTTTTCCGTGCAAAAATTGACTTTAAAATGAATGTTGCTACAGAAAAACAGATATCCGGCTCTTTAAGTGTAAACATTAGACTCATAGCTGCATTAAAAGTTGTAACATTATATTTCTTAAACAATGGTTTTAAATATACAAATCTATAATTAGAATACAATTCACAAAAAAGTAAAAAGTGCAGAGTGCTTTGCTTTGTGTGATTATCACACGGACATGGAGTGACTGGGTGCTGTTTCATTTCTGGAAATGCCACTAAAGGGTGTACAAGACCCAGTCTCATCCTTGTCAATACAAATCGGTGGGACGGTCTTGTTACTAATGTCAAATAGCTTTGATACCCAATGGTGTCTATGTGCAGTTGGTATTGCTGGTAGGTGGATTGTAACTCCACTTGTCTCAACCTACCCTCCTTACTTTGTGCCAAAAATATATTCCTCATCTCTTGTTTGGAGAAATCTAAGACCTCCTTACTTTCACTCTTACTCCTACTCTTAATCTTATTTCTACTGGCTCCTGATTACACCCATCCAAACACCTCCATGTGTCCATCTTATCCTGAACAAATATCCATGCACCCACACCCAAGCATTCATCCATCAACCTTCATCCAAACAAGCATCTTTCCACCCACACCTGCATTCGTTGACCTATGCAACAACTCATCTGTCTATCCACCCACCATTGTATGCACCCACAGCATTCCAACTATTCTCCCATCCTTGCATTTAACCAACAGTGAACAGTGACAGCATGTGCCCATGTGTGTGCTGGCTGCTTGCACTTGTGTCCATATGTGTGTTATGTGTGTATGTATGTTTTTGTCTATGGCTATTGTCTCCATGTCTGTGGGTACTTTTTTGTGTCTCTTAGTGCATCAAAACGTATGACAAAATATGGTCAATACAATAAACAACATATGTGCGTAAAACATGTCAGAACTATTGATTGTGCCAATGATTGCTATAAAATGCAACAAACAAACATTAGGAAAAAAGTGTTGTGCAAATTCTACATAAACGTCAATTCACTATCCACATTTGCTTATGTCGAAACATTTAAAGCTACTGTAGTTTAATGTTACTTCAGGATGTTTCTAACATTTATACGGGGGATGAAACTTGGCCCTTTCTTTGAAAAATGCTTTGTAAAAGATTTGTGACACTACACCAGGGGGCATATTAGCAAGGGCATTATCGCCGCTTTAGCGGCACTTTTTGCCGCTAAAGCGGCAATATTTCTATCGCCCTATTAGCAAGCTGTCGCTAACAGCTGTTAGCGACAGCTTTATGGCGAAAGCGACCGTTTTGGTGCCGCTTTGCATGTCAGCGATATATATCGCTAATGACATGCAAAGTAGGCGTTCCCAACTAAAAGCAACTGAAAACAGTTGCAAACACAACTTCACCCTATTAGCAATGCCCGCGAAGCGATAAAAAAAGTTGCGCTAACCGCGATTATCGCTGGAATTTAACACCTGCTAAAAACTTGACTTAACCATTCTTGTCAATGGGAGGTGGATTGTAAGGTTAAGTCCTCACCTGCCTATTAGCAAGCTTTTCATTTGCGCAGTGATTTTATCGCTGGATTTCTCGCGCTATTGCTGGGTTTCGCCGCTATCGCTGGATTTTTTTATCGCCTTGGAGATAAGCGTTGATAATAACGCGTTATCTCCGCGATGAAATCCAGCGATAGCCGGAGATAAAAAAAACAGCGCTAAGCGCGCTTTGCGATAATTATCGCTAATCCTAGGTAATATGCCCCCAGGTTTGTGGTGAGCATAAGCCAGCGCCAGCAATTTGAACCTTGTCATGTTAAAATCGCTAAGTGAAACTTCAGGTACAAAATTCAAATATTTAAAACAAAAAAAATAAAATTAAAATATTTGATCCCCATAAATTTAATAATATAACTATTGGTTGCAGAAGAGCACATTATGAAGTCAGTTTTGGCAATGGAATAAAACGTGCCTCGTGTAGCATACGTCATTTGAAGCTGGCAGCCATAACGGCTACTGTCAGCATACAATCTTCGGGGTGCAACTGGACAGATGGCGGCCTTACGTGCGGATGTTTTGTGATTTTCTCGCGTGGGATCAGCCCGTTCCGTGTCATCATAAATAAGAAGCGGGCTGTTCCTGAAAAGGCAAACTGCCCCTGCGCGCCCGCTCGATCGCGCCTTGATTGCTTTCTGTGGTAATGCACTTCCACGCAGCTGGGGGCCGGTGATTTCAGAATAGAACTAGATGACGCATGTGGAGCGTGTCAAGGTGAGCCATGTCACAGTCACCGAAAGGTCACCCTCTGCTCCTTCCATAAAGATGGCACAATGAGGGGCGGGCATGTCGTGCTGTCTCGCGGGGCACCGGGTGACTGTGAGCACCGGCAGAATCAATCTAGGAGACTTATTGCTAAGAAAAATCTATGCACGACTTCCTCCCTCTCAGGAGCCCTATCCAGAAGGGCCTGGAGGGGCACGTGTAATGCCTTTCCGTATAGGAGGGACACTAATAATAGCCTCGTGAAAGAGCAAAAATACATTATTCAGCACAATATCTGTAGCAAACGTAAATCAAATGGCAGAGACTGCCAAGTACTGCGCAACCAAACTGTGCAAATTCAGCTTTGTAGAAGGAGCACTGCAAACTTCTAACATCCAATGTTCAAATCCCGGCGGGTCCACTCAGCCTTTCATCCTTCTGAGGTCGATAAAATGAGTCTCATTGAGTTGGGTAACAATAAACATCTGTTATTCAGCGCCAAGATACCCTTGGGTGAACGTGCACTTTACAAATACGCATGTTATGTTATGTCATGTTATGTTAATGTTCTGCAGAGATTTAGAAATTTCACTTTTTACAAGTGTTTTTTCTTGAATTCTTGTCCTTTTCTGCCTTATCCTTTCTCTCTTTCTTTTAAAATTAGTTTCTATAGATTCCTTTCTGTTTTGTATTTTCCATCCCATTTTTCTTTGCTTCTCGTTATCTTTTATGCCTCTTTTCTGTCACACTGCTTATTCCTGACTTATTTTTTCTCCCTCCCATTCTTTCCTTGACATATTCCTCTCAATCTTCCACCTTTCCTTCTTTTTTCCATCTTTTGCTCTATTCTTTGTCTTTTTATAAATATTTTTCTTTTAATGATCCATTTATTTTCTTTCCTCTTCCCTTGTCTGCATACCTTTCTTCTTTTTTGTTTTATGTTTTCATCATAATTACAATTACAATTTATTTAACATCTTTCACATTTCCTTGTCATGCTCTCCAGTATATATCTACCTTCCTTCCTTCCTTGTTTCCTTCCTCCCTTCCTTCTTCATTTTCCTTCGTCGATATGTGCATTCTTTCTTACAGTGCTCTTTCTTTTATTTGTTTATTTAATTTCTATCTTACACTCCTGCCTCAGTTATCTGGCTCTGTTTCCCTTTCATTTCTACACACCATTACTGTTTCCTTTCACTTAGTTTCTCTCTTCGTTGATCCTGTCAACTACATCATGTTCCTCGTGCTTTCTGTTGCCATTGAAATTACTCTACAAACTCATTCACTTTTTGAGCAAACCTGCTAAGGATATTGGTTTTTCTTCTTTCACATATGTGTGATGTGTTCAGTATAGCTTTATAAACAAAATAACACTACACTTATCATTTCCTGTAAGCCAAAACATTATGTACTATCAGAGGGACATTTTTATTTCTCCTAGCACGTGATGTTTTATAATTATGCGATTGGGAAGGGAGTGCCCTCTGCATGCTATACTTATGGGTACCCCCGCCCTGAGCGCTTGACTTCATGTGAAATTTGTATGTTGACTTTTTGTTTGGCCCTGAAACTACTTTAATCTAGCTTGTGTACAGGGATGTAGCCCCTTCCCTAGTAATGTGAGGTCCAGAATCTATTCTGAGACCTGGTAGGGCACACAAAGCATGTCCTCATAGTAGGTGTAGAATTCATGTCCTGGCTGAGTCTCATAAAACGGTGGTGGCAGCGTGCAAAGATTTGCTTTGTGATATATTAGTGTGACCATCCCTTTTTCTCTGGTTCAAGAAGAGTGTGGTCTACTGATCTTCTTGTGTGAAGTTCTGCTGTTGTGTGAGCCCCAGATGCTTGCTCTGGCTTTCAGTGTGCATGCACAGCACGTGTATATGCAGTGAGTTTGTAGCACCTGCATGGTAGTAGGCTCTAATGGTTGCAGGAGTCTGGGTACTGGGATCATGGAATCCATTGTCTATGGCCCCTAGTTTAGCTCGTCATAAGATGGAGGGTGGATACAGCTTCTCCAGACAACGGAAGGATAAGGACTGCACTCCTGTAGTTGAGGAGTATAAGCCCAGACACTGAAGTGATGTAGGATGGAGACAATGTTCCTTTTAATATTTCCATGAAAGCAATATTAGCAAGGGGACTGCTGAATGGTTTTTGTGTGCACTGCCATTTGGTGCATGGCAGGAGTGATGGATGGAAATACAGTTTCAGTCCTTCAGGGTAAGGAATATTCTCAGTCAGACCTGACCTTTCATTTGTCTCTGACTACTGCTTTAGAAAGGCTGATGACAGCCATGTGCGGAAAACTCACACTTCATTGTAGCCATGATATGGGTGCAGCTTGGTGACAGTCACACTTCTACCTGAGGTGAGACGCATACATTTACAGCCAGTCTCCCAGACATTAAGGGGCATCACCTGAGTAGTGACTTTCTGAGGTAAGGGTCTGCCTAGTGTCCAGAAGCCTGCCTGCTAAGAGAGGGAATGAGTATCCTGGCACTTGCAGAAGGAGTGACTGTCAAGGAGGAGAAGTCCAGTGTGTTCCTGGTGTGTGCAGCACCCAGAGGAAAAAGACAATATTAAATAGCAAAGGTAAGTGTGACCTGTATTTTTACTGGATCCACCGTTCTCTCTGCTTGGTTGCTACCCGAGAGCTGCCTCAAGACTGCACCCAAATCAGAAATGGTCATGTTTTGCTGCCAGCCACTGCAGCTGTGAAATTATGCTGCTACTGCCAGACAGCCAAGAAGACCCGTTGCCTCAGTGTAAGCCTGATCAGCCCACGAGGTCGCCCCTGACCTGGAAGTTGTGAGCCTGATCGGCACAGAAAGCCACAATTGCATATTGTCATTGTGAGCCTGACCGGCATAAGAAGACGCCACTACACCTCGCCTGTGTGGGCCTGATTGGCTTGGGAGGCCGTCCCTGAACGTCACCATTGTGAGCCTGATCATCTGTAAAGGTCTCAGGCACCATAGCGGTCATACCTAGGCAGCCAGATTTGCTGTAGTGCATCCACCCTGCAGGAGTGGCACCAGAAAGAGGTCCTCACAAAGGAAGAAAGCATGGACAGCACCTACTTCTCCATCAGACCCATGAGATGGCACGTAGGCAGTGAAAGGTATCACCCGTGACAGGACCCCATAGACTGAGAAGTTCTTCAACTAAGTCAAGCCTGAGGACTTGAGAATTTCTACCCAAAGCATAACAGGGGTAAGATCAGCACCTGAGTTTTCTCAGTTCCTTGAACGTTATCTGACCATGACTCAACCCACTTATGAACCATTCAATCATGAATGAATGACAACTGGTTAAGGTTAAATTCTTTCAAAACTAGATAACTTTTAGGGGGATATTCACAAGAATGTGTGCTAAACATCACCAAGAAATGCTAACGCAACTTTACACATCGCAGCCTATCGCGGGAAAATAACCCCGTGTTAACGTGGAATTCACAACAAGGCGGTACCATGCGATAGTCTGCCGAAACCGCGGACAATGTCCGCGATACAACAACCGTGACGGTGATAAAAACACAAACCTCAACGCGAAAAAACATGCGATGGGCCAAAGCGCGATGAGGAAATCAGCGATAAGCAGCGCCAGGCCTGCAATACACACATGGCAGGCGGGAAAAATCACTATAAAAGTAGAAAAAACACACAAACACAAAATGACCATCACCTAAGCACCGTGGAGGCAGCCGGAGCAGGCGCAGAGGACGAACACAACCCCACAAGCACCCTGGACGACCAGCCTTGGACCTCGGGGACAGGGAAGGGCAAGGACAAGAAGAAGAGGAAGACGAAGTTCAGTCCGCAGGAAAACAGGATCCTGGTCATAGAGGTGATGGAACACCATCAACAACTGTTCGTCACCTCCAACGTGTCATTGGGCACCAAAAATGGAATATGGCGGGACATCGTGGACAAGGTGAATGCCGTCGGAGAGCACAAGAGGTCAATGGACGAGGTCAAGAGGCGATGGATTGACATCAAGCGCAAGACCAAGGAGAAACTCGCAGCCAACCAGAAGGCAGCAATGCAGACTGGAGGTGGGAGCCCAGCGCCACAGCTGGAGCTGGATGACATGGAGGAGCTGGTGTCGACAGTCATCAGTGTGGAGACTGTGGCCGGAGTCGGGGGACCGGACACTGCTCGACAGGACACAACACAACCGCAACAGGGTGAGTGACCACCAGGTACTGGGGGGACGGGTGGAGATGGCCACAATGGCACACATGCACAATCAAGCACAGCACAGTGCACACCCACAATGACTCTGGATCATGGCCCTGATCCACAGACTGTCACAATGTACAATGCCATGCTGTCTGAATGTGAACCTGTACCATGCGGCTACATACATGCGAACACATTGTAATACACCATCTCCCCTTCACATTGCAGGGGCACCGTCAACACCTCCTGCAGAGCAGTCCCAGCCACTCTTCACTGATGACGAGGAGGACACCCCCAGCATCGACACCCAAGCCCTCCAGGACATCATTGACATCATCCGCAACTCACCTCCAGGATCAGGGCAGCCCAGCTGCATTGAGGAGACCCCACCCACTACCCAAACCACCCAGCAGGAGGCACCCACAGCCCCGGCAGTCTCCCAAGACCCCCAGGAACAACAAATGGCCTTCCAGCGCCGTGTGCTGGAGGGCCAGAGGGAGACGGCTGAGCAGGTGCGGGTGGGGTTCGACCTCAAGGCTACCAAGCTGGATGCCATCCATGGGTGTCTAGGTCCCATCAGGGACCAGCTCCAGTCCCTAACGGACACCCACGGCCCACTCCATGGTCTCCAACGAGCCCTGACTGACATCGCTGGAGTCATGACGCAGAGAGAACACCTGTCTGCTCAGAGTGGCTCCAGCGATCCCAGCCGTGAGCTGGCACACATGCAGAGGCTCATGGAGGACATGGTGCGGATGGAGGCGGAAAGGATGGAAGCCACCGCTGCACATCAGCGAAATGTAGCTGGGATCTACCATGCCCTGCAGATCCTCATCATGGCATTGCTGCCACAAGGCATGGCGATGATGAATGCTGCTGCCCCCACACCATCCACACCTCCGCCCCCTGGTGTGTCAGTGCCTCCCAGTGCGGCAGGCGTATCCACTCCGGCACCTGATGTGTCACTGCCACACAGTGCGGCCGACAATCCTCCTCCGGCCCCTGATGTGTCAGTGGCACACAGTGCCGCAGCCGGTACTGCAACACTCACAGGTGGGGCAGAGCACACATCCGAGGACGTGGATGGGATTGAGTTCAGAAGGAAGCACTAGCATTCATTTCCGCCACCTGGCCTGTTTCTGCTTGGTGCCGCATATGGCCCCATGACCTTCCACTGACCCCCGATACACTCCGCTGCACTCACCTTGGACCGCGACATGGACTGCCATATCCTGTTTGATGACCAATGGCACGGCGACCACACTGCGGACTGTACCCTTCCTCTTCCGCAGTACTTGTCATCCCCGGATGGACTCTGGCTGGCCCTCCACGGGCCCATATTGTGTAGTGTGCTTGGCATGGCCCTGTACTGCTCCAGCTGCAAAACTCCACTGGATGTGCAATAAACATCCAGTAACGCACTGCTGTGTCATGTCTTTCATCATTCATGTATGAATGTGTGGATGAATGTAGGGACAGTGATTTCCCTTACGTCAATGATGCTCATCTAGTGGGATGCCAGTCACAGTGTGTTACATTGCCTATTGTGTTCTGGGTGCCGTGGACACTACAACAGGGACACACGCATTAGTCACTTCCTTGTCAGGACATGGACTGAACCACGCCCAGAGCCCCCGAGTCATTGTTGCAAGCCCTGCGCTGGTCCGGCGAACGCCAGGCCAGACCACTCCGCTTACGCTCCGAGGGGGGGCCCACATAGCTACATGTCGCAGGCGTACTCGCTGGTGGTGTGCAGGTCACTGGTCTAGTTGTCAGCAAGTCACGGCCACTCCCTGAGGGCAGGTTTGCACACACACCACACCCATCCGGCACAGGCGTCACAGGCCATGTGACCCCACCAATATAAGGGGCCGACAACATCACATTCCCCTCTGCCGGTGGTGACTGGATGACGGACACTCCACGGTTCTCAATCATAAAGGGCCCATGAGTTGTTGCGCACAGGGTCAGTGGCACCCGAAGCTTGCGCCCGTCACGGGCCTACCACCACGTGGCGCTGACTGGGGTTGCACAGGGTTAGTGGCACCCGAAGCCTTGCGCCCGTCACGGGCCTACCACCACGTGGCGCTGACTGGGGTTGCACAGGGTTAGTGGCACCGAAATAGCTGAGCGGGTGTGCAGCCTGCGATGATGACGTGTGCACTGATGTGGTCTCCGCCATTGATGACTCAGGACTCAGCGTCATGTGTGGGACCTGCTGGGCCACGGGGCGGGTCCGCATGATGTGGACCATGCCATGGTGGTGGGACCGGGGCCTGGAGCTTGCACGGGCATGTGGTGTGCCCACTGGTGGACACACCGTTGGCGGCAGGTGAGCAGTGGGCCCGGGGTGCGCAAATGCAGACAGCCAGCGCTGGCCGGCGGGAGGGGGTGGGGTGCGGCTGCATGCGTGCACAGGGACGGACAGGCGTTGTTGCCGTGTGCTGTGTGATGGACTCTGCCATGATTGACTCTGGCCTCGATTACAGATTGCAGACCTGGTGGCTTGCAGTGTATCCCGGCACGTGGTTGGAGACACACCAGTGGCAGCAGGTGAACAGTGGTGCCTGGATGCGCAGGGGCGGCGGTGTCTCTCTCTCTCTCCCTTCCTTTCCTTCTCTCTCTCTCACTCTCTCTCCTTTCTTTCCCGCTCTCTCTCTCTCTCTCTCACTCTCTCTCCTTTCCTTCCCTCTCTCTCTCACTCTGTCTCTTCCTTTCCTTCTCTCTCTCTCACTCTCTCTCCTTTCCTTCCCTCTCTCTCTCTCTCTCTCTCTCCCTTCCTTTCCTTCTCTCTCTCTCACTCTCTCTCCTTTCTTTCCCGCTCTCTCTCTCTCTCTCACTCTCTCTCCTTTCCTTCCCTCTCTCTCTCTCTCTCTCTCTTCCTTTCCTTCTCTCTCTCTCACTCTCTCTCCTTTCCTTCCCTCTCTCTCTCTCACTCTCTCTCCTTTCCTTCCTTCCCACTCTCTCTCACTCTTTCTCTCCCTTCCCTCTCTCTCTCTCACTCTCTCTCTCCCTTCCCTCTCTCTCTCTCTCTCTCCCTTCCTTTCCTTCTCTCTCTCTCTCTCACTCTCTCTCCTTTCCTTCCCGCTCCTTTGATGTGCGCATGACACACGTTCTGATTTTGTGCTTTATTTTCCAGGCTGTGACGTCGAGATTGTCCCTGACGGACCCGACAGGAGTCTTCCGCATTGGTGTTTTGTGTTGTATTTCAATAAAGTTTTTGGTTGTTACTTCAGTGCGGTGTGACTGTTTCTCGTTCTTCTGGCCACACATGTGTGTTGTTTTTTGGCAATGTGCGTCATCATGCGCTTTTTGTGGCTCTTGTGTCGTGCACGGTTTGTGTATGTCTGGGGGGGGCCGGGGGGGGCTGGGGGTGGCGGCGGTGGGTGTTGTGGCCCTCATGGGTATCGGAGCTGCATGATCATTGTCTCCATGGCATCTGTGGGTCTTCAGGTGTGGCTCTTGGCTGGGCTCCCTTTCATGCTGTTGGTAGTCGTCCTGCTTAGCACCAGCAAAAGGCAGATGTTAAATCCCTGTTGCTACCGCAGCTTATCGCCTGTTTTTGGTTCGCATCGCAGATCTGGCAGTTCGTTGTGAAAGTAGTTTTGTGGTTTTTTCGTGTGTTTTTGCACGGGAACGCCTACTCTGCATCTCATTAGGGTTAGTTGGTGGTGTCCACCGTGGAGATAAATTTTGGGGCAGTTATCTCGGGAATACTGGCGATGTCTGCAGTTTGCACCCGCTTGTGAATGGGGTATTAAATCTATCTCCACTTTTGATGCGTTAAGGTGGAGATAAATCGGAGGTAGGTCCTTGTGAATATGCCCCTTAGATTCTTTCAGCGACTGGATAAAACTTTCTCCAACTGTCACCACATATTGATTGGTTATTATATCATCAATGCTTGTATGCAATAAACTTGTGTCTCTGAACTTCAAATAAAGGAATATGATGTAATCAATTTGGAGGTATATATCTTCTGAAATGAATTTATTTGTTAGTGAAGTGCAGAATGTTGTTTTTAGAACGCTGTTTTTGATATAGTTTGTGTTCTTGCCACTTTTTCCGACTTTCCTGAGGACTTCTTTTTATGCTTCCATTCAACCTTATGCGGGTATATATTCAGCTCTCCCTTGCACCTTGGCCCTCCTGCCACTGCCCTGCATATTTGCTCCCTCTGCCACTCCATCATTGTGCTTCTGTAGGATAGCCACACCACACACACCCTTACTCGCTTCTTTCTAAGCCCATTGGCCCTCCTGGCTTTTATTTCCAGCCCCCACCTCGGGCACTGTTTACACCCAGCTCTCATTCTATCTCTGATTTGTCTCCATTACGAGACATGGACACACTCTTGCACCCTTTCCCCTTACACTGCACCATCACTGTCCCAGTCTACCTCTTCACACCGCCAACTGCCTCTTTTCAAAGTCTTATTTTCCATTTCACATTTTGTCTCCTCCCTTCCTCTCCCTATTTCTGCAGGCATATTCTTTCCAGGAGGCTATTCCATCCATTAAAAATGTGTTAGCTAACTTAAAATGTTTTTGTTTTTATTTTTAAATTCCTTTTCGCGTTGCTGCTGAACTATTTTTTTAAAATGCCACAAAGATTTTCGTCTTTTGTTATCGCCATTGCCTTTTGTCACACTGTGGTTTTAGTTTTAGTTTTTTCTTCACAACATTCTTGTAGATGAGTTTTTTAATTGAAACCCTGTCTCTTCACAAACCAAGACCCTGGGAGCTATTTTTGATTTACCCATGAATATGGAAAGTCATGCCTATTCAGTGAGTTCAATCACTCTTGTTTCAATCCACTTCATAGAGCTTGCACTTTGCTGGTAGAAAGACACAAAGCCACGATTGCAAGAGTGATTGTGGGTCCAAAGCTTGATTTCTGAAACCACCATGTGATTGGTGTAAGCAAGAAACATCTTTGCTGGCTCAACTTGGTGGAAAACATCAGAGCTAGAGCAGTAGCTATTATTGCCAACAGAGATCCACTCTCTCTTACCATTAATCAAATACACCAGCACTCTTTCTCAGAAGGATAAAGTTTAGGTTAATTTAATGGGGCGTAAAAAGATTTATCAAAGCCTTCCAAAATATATTGAACCTTCAACTTCTAATGCTGATAAAAGCAGATTGAAGGTGATATCTTCCCAATGGTGGGGGTCAGCAGATGGGAACATGTTTCAAGGAACCAGGGGGCTAGTCCAAAATATTGTGACCAGCTTTGAAGTAGTAGGGGTTAGTTTAATTTTTTCCTTCTTAGGGGCATATTCTCAAGGATCTATCGCCAAGTTATCTGCACTTTATCGCAGCCAAAGTCGCGATAAATTCATCGCCCCAAGCAGTCGCAAAAAACATCGCCACAGATGACCCCGGCAACTAACGCTAATGATATGCAGAGTAGGCGTTCCCGTGCAAAAATCCGCGACAACACCACTCCACAACATTCTCAACGACCAGCCAGATCGGCGATAAGATCACAAAACATGCGATAAGGCGCATTAGCAGCAGGAAATTAACACCTGCTCTTACCTGGTGTAAAGTCGGACGACAACCAGCACCAGACAAGGGAGCACAGCCCATAGCCACACATGAAGAACAACAGATGCCCTGGAGCAACCGATCATGCAGCCCGGAGCCCCAATAGGCCAACAATACCCACCACCCCCAGGACCCCCCCACCCCCCCCAGGCCCCCCCACACCCCCCCCTTTGGACAAAGATATTGCACATCAACTCCACGAAGTCATGAACCAAACAAATTGCCTGAAGTCGCACAATCACAACACCTAACATACATGTGTGGTCAGAAAAAAGGGAAATCATACATTCATATCATAATATCCAAATAATACGTTTATTACAGAATAAACCAAAAACAACAATTCTGAAGAGGCATGGCGGGTCTTCTCAGGACATTCTGTAAGTCACAGCCTGCAAAACAGAAATCTGGATAAGAAGGTGTGCCATGCGCCCATCAAAGTACAGAGAGAGAGAGCGAAAGAGAGTGAGAGAGAGGGAGAGAGAAAGAGAGGGTGAGAGAGAAAGAGAGAGAGAGAGGGAGGGAGAGAGGGAGAGAGAAAGAGAGAGAGAGAGGGAGAGAGGGAGAGAGAAAGAGAGAGAGAGAGAGAGAGAGGGAGAGAGAAAGAGAGGGTGAGAGAGTGCCGACACTGCGGACCTAGGCCTCACTGCTCACCTGCTGCCACCGGTGTGTCTCCAACCACGTGCCGGTATACACTGCAGTCCCCCAGGTCCCTTATCTGAAACAGTGTCCAGAGACATGAATGGCAGAGTCCATACAGTTGCACACGCCATCATCGCTTGCCTGCCCCTGTGCACACAGGCTGCTGCACCCCAGCCCCTCCCGCCGCCCAGCGGTGATTGCCCGCCCCTGCGCAACCAGGCCTCACTGCTCACCTTCCGCCACCGGCGTGTCTCCAAGAGGGCCCACCACGTTCCGGTGGGATCTCCAAGCCCGGGGCCCACGACCATGGCACCCTCCACATCATGCAGCCCCTCACCGCGGGCCACCAGGTCACACACCTGACTCTGGGTCTTGATTTCGCAATGGCAGAGACCACATCAGTGCACACTGCATCATCGCAGGCTGCACACCCGCTCAGTGCTTGAGGTGCCACTAACTCTGTGAACCGCGAGGCAACACCACGTGGCGGGAGGCCCGCACTGCCCGCTGTCTCAGGCCTACACTGCGGTCCAGCAGGGCTCACACTGATCCTTGCCAGTCTGGACCGCCAGGACGGCGCATCGTCGCAGGCTGCACACCCGCTCAGCACTTTAGGTGCCCTTATCTCACTGCACCGCAAGACACTGTCCCGTGGTGGTGTGCCTGTGCCTGCCGCAGTGTATCCAGTGCCACCAAGTCTGTGCACCGCTAGCCATGGACCCTTAATGATTGAGTTCTGTGGTGAGCACGCCATCATGTCACCCCCGGCACTGGGCGATGTGAGGTGGCAGGGCCCTAGGCCCTCATGCATACATGAGAACTACACGGAGACACCCAGTTAGAGAGTGGAAATGGCGTCCAGCGCGTGCGCCAGGCCCTTTTTATTGGCAGGGTCACATGTCCTGTGACGCCTGTGCTGGATGGGTGTGGTGTGGGTGTACACCAGCCATGAGGGAGTGGCTGTGGCATGCTGACAACTAGACCTGTGAGCTGCAGATCCCTACAGTGAAGACCTGGCACATGTGGTGTTGTCGTCCCCCCCTGTGTGCGTAAGCGGAGTGGGCTGTCCTGGTGTATGCCAGTCCAGCGTAAGGGTGTGAACAATGACCCCGGAGCTCTGGGCGTGGTTCCGTCCTGGGCTGGACAAGGAAGTGACTAATGGATGTGTCTCTGTTGTAGTGTCGGCGCCACCCGGACCGCAATCGGCAATCTGTCACCCTGTGACAAAAGTCCCACAACATGAGCAACATGGACGTAAGGGGGAATCACTGACCCTACATTCATCCATACTTCCACACTTGAAAGATCATAGACATGACACATCTGTGTGAATATGAAAGTTTATTGCACATTCAGTGAAGTGTTGCAGCTGGAGCAGTACAGGGCCATGCCAACCCCACTTTACATTGTTGGCTCGTGGAGGGCCAGCCAGAGTCCTTCAGGGAATGACAGGTACATCAGGAGAGGAGGAGTTCAGTCCGCAGTCTGATAGCTGTGTCATTGGTGACCAAACAGAATATGGCAGTCCATGTCGAGGTCCAAGGTGAGTGTCGCAGAGTGCTTCGGGGGACAGTGGAAGGTGATGATGCAGAGGGCAGAACGAAGCAGAAACAGGCCCCATGGAGGAGATGAATGCTACTGCGTCCTTCTGACCACAAAGGCAGATTCATCCGCATCTTCGTCCTCTGCTGTTGCATGTGCCTCACATGTGGGTGGTGGTGTTCTGTCTCCAGCACTGTGTGGCACTGACACATCAGGGGCCGGAGATGTGGATGGGGTGGTAGCAGCAGCATGCATCAGAGCCAGGCCTAGTGCGAGCAATGCCATGAGGAGGGTCTTTAGGGCATTGAGGGACCCAGCTACCTCTCGCTGGTGTGCAGCCGTGGCAGCCGCTCTTTCTGCCTGTGTCCGCTGCATGTTCTCCATGATCCACCGCATGAGTCCCAACTCCCGGGCAAGATCGCTGGAGGCACTCTGGCTAGACAGTCGTTCTTGTCGCAGAGTCAGGACTCTAGCGATGTCAGCCATGGTCCATTGGAGAGCATGGAGCGGACTGTGGGTGTCCGTTAGGGACTGTGAGTGGTCCCTGATGGGACTCAGACACCCACGTATGGCGTCTAGTTTGGCTGCCATGCGGTCGAACCCCACCTGCACCTGTTCAGCCAGCTTCTCCTGGCACCCCAACACACGGCGTTGGAAGGCCATGTGTTCGTCGTGGGGGTCCTGGGAGACAGCCGTGGTGGTGGGTGCTGCCTGCTGTGTGTTCTGTGCAGGGGGTGGGTTCTCCTCGTGGCAGCTGGGCTGCCCTGCTCCTGGAAGTGGGCTGTGGAGGCAGTCCACGAGCTGTTGGAGGGCGTCGGAGTCGAAGGTGTGGTGGTCCTCTTCGTCATCAGAGTAGAGAGGTTCGGACTGTTCTGCAGGAGGTGTTGGATTTCCCCCTGCAATGTGAAGGGGAGGTGCAGTTTGACATTGTGTTCACATGTATGTTGACGCATTGTACATGTTTACATTCAGACTGCATGACAATGTACATTGTGACTGTTTGGGGGGAGCTGCCTATTTGATGCGGGACAGTGGACATTCCGACTACATCACGGATGTGTGTTTGTACATGTACATTGTCAACTAACATTTCCCTGCAATGCCAAATGTGATTGGCCAGTTTGTACGCACATGCTGCACCAGTTGTGTCCTCTGTTGTGTTGTGGACGTGTTGCGGTTTGTACCACATCGTTGTCAATGTTGATGTGCTCTGCATGTAATGTGTGTGTGCCGCATTTTGGGGGAGTCGCCCCTGCAGCTCGGATGTAGCTGCCCCTTATCCCTTCCATGCGGTGTGCCTCGGGCTTCTGTGCTTATGCGGTGCTGAGATGTTGCATACCTGTGTGCATTGGTCTCTTGGTGGGAGTTGGGGGTCTGGGGCATGGTTTGTCTGCAGATGTGCTATGCTTAATTGTGCATGTATGCTATTGCGCCCATCTCTCCCCATCCGCCCAGTCCCTGGTCGTTACTCACCCTGTTGCTGTTGTGTCCGGTCATGTTGAGCAGTGTCCGGTCCCCCATCTCCTGCCACCGTCTCCCCACTGATGACTGTGGACACCATTTCCTCCATCTCGTCCAGTTCCTCCTGTGGCGCTGGACTGCCACCTCCAGTCTGCATTGCTGCCTTCCGGTTGTTTGCGAGTTTCAGCTTGGTTTTGCGCTTCACATCATTCCAGCACCTCTTGACCTCGCCCATTGTCCTCCTCAGCACTCCGACTGCATTCATCTGGGCATACCCTGCCGGTCAGGTTTAAAAGATGTAAAATCAAAGACAGAACTTTCTTAGAGGCAGCATATAGCTGTGTCTGAACTGGGGTGGCAAAGTGAGCTAAAGAATGATGATGGATTCAACCCAGATCTGTGACTGGGGGTGAGTGTTTGAAAAGTGTCAGCACTCCGTCCATCATCTCCTTGTGTTTGCTTTGTTTGCCCTAAGTTGGCAGGGTATGCCCAGACGTGGGTCCCTTGCTCACTTTGCCACTGGATTCAAGCTAGCCTGGCTGATGAGGGCTGTTAGCCCGAAACCGGTCCCAGGATGCTTGATTCCAGTCCAGGGAAGACATGGCTTGGCAGTTCGGCCTGGACTGTTCCCATGAGGCACAGGGTCAAGACTGATTTGCAAATAGCTGTGGCTGAACTGGCGTGGAAAAGTGAGCTAAAGAATGTTGATGGATTCAACCCAGATCTGTGACTGGGGGTGAGTGTTTGAAAAGTTTCAGCACTCCGTCCCTCATTTCCTTGTGTTTGCTTTGTTCGCCCTAAGTTGGCAGGGTATGCCCAGATGTGGGTCCCTTGCTCACTTTGCCACTGGATTCAAGCTAGCCTGGCTGATGAGGGCTGTTAGCCCGAAACCGGTCCCAGGATGCTTGATTCCGGTCCAGGGAAGACATGGCTTGGCAGTTCGGTCGGGACTGTTCCCATGAGGCACAGGGTCAAGACTGATTTGCATATAGCTGTGTCTGAACTGGGGGGGCAAAGTGAGCTAAAGAATGATGATGGATTCAACCCAGATCTGTGACGTGGGGTGAGTGTTTGAAAAGTTTCAGCACTCCGTCCATCATCTCCTTGTGTTTGCTTTGTTTGCCCTAAGTTGGCAGGGTATGCCCAGACGTGGGTCCCTTGCTCACTTTGCCACTGGATTCAAGCTAGCCTGGCTGATGAGGGCTGTTAGCCCGAAACCGGTCCCAGGATGCTTGATTCTCGTCCAGGGAAGACATGGATTGGCAGTTCGGTCTGGACTGTTCCCATGAGGCACAGGGTCAAGACTGATTTGCATATAGCTGTGTCTGAACTGGAGTGGCAAAGTGAGCTAAAGAATGATGATGGATTCCACCCAGATCTGTGACTGGGGGTGTTTGAAAAGTTTCAGCACTCTGTCCATCATCTCCTTGTGTTTGCATATTTCAATAGTAAACATCAGCAGCATTAGACCAATGGCCCCTGAGCCAAAATGGCAAGCCTCAGACATTTCCACCAGCTTTGGAGTATTGTATTGTATTGTTTTGTATTTGGAGATTTATACAGCAATCTGCCACCAGTGCTTAATTTGAGCTGGTGGTTGCAGGTGTGGCACACCTGCACTAATTTGTTAGGGATTGGGGTTAATTTTTCTTCATCAGACTTTCCCCAGAACTAGAGAGTAAAACAACACACAAAGGGTAAAGAAGGAGTAAGAGAAGGATAGAAAAAAACGTTATAAAGGGTGGTGGATTGAAAACTCCTAAGGTGGATCAAGATTGCCGAGCCTTGGTATTCAGCACCCTGACCTTCGATTGTGCCAGCCACAGGCTTGTGAGCAAAACTTTGGGTTCCAACACTTATTCTTTTACAAATTAAGCACTGTCTACTACCCAAAGGCACATTACCACTAGAAGCAGATACCATTTAGAAAGTGAGGCCAAATTATTACTGTGGTAACATCCAAGTTATTAAGGCCCTCCTAAAGCCCAATATATTTGCTTTTTCCTAATAACCATTGGCAAGTGATTCCTCTGTACCACTGCTGCGCCTAACAAAGTTCTGTCTTTGATTTTACATCTTTCAAACCTGACCGGTTACAGTACAGGTCTTATGGACAAGCCACATAGATTAAATATCATTCTGGAGCAACTCTAGTGTCGATCTAGTGTCACTCATGATCCCAGACTACCATTGTCTGTCACACTTGTATGACACCAGTGTCACTTGAGTAACATTCCAGTGTCACTTCTGTGTCGCTCTAGTATCAATTTAGTGTCTCTCAAGGGTCACTCTATTGTCACTCGAGTGTCACATAATTGTCGAAATAATGATGCGAACAAAGCATTTATATGATCGTTCTGGAAAGTCCCAATGGAATCCTGGCTGCAGCGTTCTGAAGTAGCTGGAATCTGGAAGCAGAATTAGCTGAGAGCTCATTGTAAAGTGCGCTGTAGTACTCAATGTGCGCCAAAGTTATGGTATCCATGATCATTCTGTTGTAGAGAAAGAGAAGAGATACATAATCCTCCTCCATACACGAGGATGGAAAAAAACAGGCACTCTCATTCCATGCTGCTCTCCTAGTTGAAACAATATAAGCAAAATCAGCCTCATTTCACCACATTGTCTCTTATTTACCCTGAAATATCATTTACTGCTAATAGTGAAAGTGGAAGTTGCCTGGGAGGCAATTCTGAAAGAGCCAGTTTATTCCTTGGATCTAGCAGGAGTAAGGGGAATGCCAACCATAATTGCTCTTCTAATTCTTTCTGAGCTTATGAGGTGCATTTCTACAGCAGTACGCAGTATCCATGACTTAATAAGCTGCTTGTCTACTGCTGATGTCACCAACTTCATTTTACTTATTTGACAGCATTGCGGCCTTGCACATGTTGCCACGTGGATTAATGGGCCTTCTCTGATTATACCCTTCTTTTGGCCTACATGCACACAGCACCTCACTGCCACTCTGGCTAGGCTGGTGCTGGGTACGTGCCTATGTCTTTTAATTCCCCTCCCTCCCCCCCTCCCCCAAATGGACTACCTATAATACAGATGATCTATGTGAACTCCTGCCCCTTTTTTCCTGCATCTAGTTAATAGAAACCACAAAACATAACACATAAATTACTGCCAGGTAATTGCAAACATATTTTGTACACCTGTGTCTCACACCTTCTCCTCCATCACACTGCTAGTTGTTGAACCACAGTACAAGATAAAACCACCTCTCTGGTGGCTCATGCACAACATCACAATGCTTCCCACGTGGATAGCAATAAATACAACACTATGCTAACTATGCACTCCCTTGTGGTCCGAAAATTTGCTTTGGTAAATCGACAACCCGTAATGAGATATGAAGTGCTATGTAAATGTTGCAATACAATTAAGTCCACTGTGATGCAACAGAAAAGATTTAATGCTATTCTCCTGAATCGGGATGACGAAGGACCAGCATATCTGAACCACCGCCTCTCATTCCACGTACCCGCCAGACAACTTCGCTCCGCCCAACTTGCCCTGCCCGCCTTCCCACAGAGTCACAAGACCAGAACAGGAGGAAGATCATTCTCCTACCTCGCCACCAAGACCTGGAACACCATGCTCCTCCACCTCAGGCAATCCCCGTCGCTGACCCAATTCAGGAAGGATCTCAAGACCTGGCTCTTCGACTGAACCTTCACGCCCAGACGGATCAGCAGCCCCCTCCCTCAGCGCCTTGAGACCCTCACGGTGAGTAGCCGTGCTCTACAAACTCCTGATTGATTGATTGAATAAGAAGGTAAATCCTTTGCCTTTCATACACGTCCTCTCTAGAACTCCCTTCCAGAGTCCATTCAAGATACTGATAATTTTGTATGGTCCCGAAAATTTATAAAAAAGTACCTATTTTTAGTTATCTCCTCATTCCTTCTTCAGTGATCATAGGACTCTAGGCCCAAAATTTACTAAGACTTTCCACCATTGCAAAGGGACACAAAGTGACGCACTGCATCAGCATTTACTTTACAGTGCTACAGGTATTTTGATCTATCTGGAAAGGTGCCATTTTCTTAGTGCAAAAATCACTTTCTGCTGCTTTGTGAAGTTTTCATTAAAGGGACCTTACTTGGGAGTTACTTGGATAGAACAGAGAAAACACTGATCAGTTTTGGCACAAAGCCTAATCTACTAAAATCACCAAACAATGCTTTGCATCAAAAATGAATACCTTCTTAAAGTCGGTGTTAATGGCATACGCTTTACAGGCAATGTGTGGGATCCTTCTAAAATGTGTCTAGGCATAGGAAATTGTACTGGAAAGGTATACTTCCAGTACAAACCTTAGCTAGAGAGTCACACAGAACCTCTGCATAATGGTGCAAAATTGTGCATTGTGCAAGGCAGCCTAAATAGTACGCCATGGCAGTGGATGACAGTAGCAGCAGGCCAATCTTGAAAAAGATAAAGGGGCATATTTACAAGAAAGTGGCGAAGCGTGTCGTTAAGCTAAGAAGGCTAACGACACGCTTAGTCACTTTAGAAACACAGGGATGCACCATATTTACTGGAATATGGAGCAGCCCTGCGTTTCCCACTGCGCTGGTGCTAAATTTAGCTGCCTAGCGCCAATGCAGGCACCCTTGCACCATAGTGAAAGGGTGCCTGTGTTGAGGGGAAGATTGTGCATGTGCAGGAAGGTCCCCCTTCCTGCACATAAACAATCTTGAAATGTCGTTTTCTAACTTCTATGTGTGCTGCTTAATGCCGAAGGCAGCACACATGGAAACAGCAAAAATGAGGAGAAATAAAGCATTTTTCCTTGTTTCGCTTGTTTAAGACCAGGTTTTCCCTGGTCTTAATTTTGGCGCTGCCTCCTATTTAGGCCACCCTTGTAAATTGGGGGCAGCGTCCAAAATCAATGGGTGTTGCGGTGGAACGCCCACCACAACACCCATTGCCCGCCCCTTTCACGCTAAGTCTAGCGTGAAAGGGGGCCTTATTTACAAGGCAGCGTTAAGCCACGTTAAGTGGCTTAACCCCTTCGCTGCTAGGCCTTTCCCCCCCCCCCTGTGCTAAGCCTTTTTTGGGCTATTTGGGGTAGTTCGCGCTTAGGCCCCTGTAACTTTTTTACCACATAAGGTATCCACGCCAAATTTGCGTCCTTTTCTTACAACATCATGGGGATTCTAAAGGTACCCAGGGTTTGTGCATTCCCCTGGAGGGGACCCAGAAATTAGCCAAAATACAGCTAAATTTTGGGGTTTTTGGGAAAAATGGGAAAAAAGTGCTGCAAATGAAAGTGTCTGGGTTTTTCCCTGCAAATGGTATCAAAAAAGGGTTTGTGGGGCTGAAATCAGCATTTTCCCAGATTTTAGAGAATGACAGACTTTTGTCAGAAAACCAACATTTTTTACACAGTTTTGGCATTTTTCTGGGACATAACCTATTTTTGCTATTTTTTGTGCGTTCAACCTCCTTCCAGTTAATGGTAGAAATGGGTATGAAATCAATAATGGATCCTGGAAAGCTATACATTTTTAAAAAGTAGACAAAATTCTGAATTCAGCAAGGGGTCATTTGTGTAGATCCTTTAAGGTTTCTTTATAGAAATGAACAGTTAAAGATAGGAATAATTGAAAATTAGTTGAAAAAAACAGCCTTTTGTGTGAACGTTTTCACCTGTAACTTCTTCTAATTATGACAGCTCTTTGAAAGCAATATACCGTTACATCCGCGGGACCTTACTGGTTGTGGGGATATATAGGACTTGTAGGTTCACCAAGAACCCGACGAACCCAGTGCCAAAAACTGAGCAGCAACTTGCAATGGTTTTTTATTATGTAGCGGGTATATAGCAATTAATCTGGGAAAATGTATACATGAAAAAATTGGTATGAAAGACACCTATGTATTTCTGAAATGGGAACAAAATATAGAGTTTATAAACAGTAGATATTTGCACATTTCCGAAATTGGGAACACTCATACTAGCATGAGAATTATCGGTCATTTTTCAAAATGACTTCTTTTTTACACATTGTCTTTCATTTGGAAGGCAGAAATGAATTGAAAGTCAATAGGTAATAACAGTTTCTTTACAAATCTGAATTACCCTAAGTCTCCCGATAAAAATGGTACCTCACTTGTGTGGGTAGGCATAGTGCCCACGACAGGAAACGGGTCATAACGCAACATGAACACACCACATTTTCACAATGAAAAATTACCCTTTTTTTCAAAAGTGCCTAGCTGTAGTTTTTGAATCCTAGCTCTGCCGGCACCTAGGGAAACCTTGCAAACCTATACATTTTTGAAAACTAGATACCCAGGGGACCACAGGATGGTGTGACTTGACTGGCTCTCACCAGGTTCTGTTACCCAGAATCCCTTGCAAACCTAAACAAATGTCCAAAAAACCACATTTTCCTCACATTTCTGTGGTGGAAAGTTCTGGAATCTGCGTGGATCCACAAATTTCCACCCACCCCGCGTTCCCCAAAGTCTTCAGAGAAAAATGGTACCTCACTTGTGTGGGTAGGCTTAGTGCCCGCGACAGGAAACGGGCGCGAAACGCAACGTGGACACACCACGATTTCACAGTGAAAAATTACCCTTTTTTGGCAAACTGCCTAGCTGTAGTTTTTGAACCCTAGCTCTGACGGCATCTAGAGAAACCTAGCAAACCTATACATTTTTGAAAACTAGACACCCAGGGGAATCCAGGATGGGGTGACTCGACTGCCGCTCACTAGGTTCTGTTACCCAGAATCCCTTGCAAACCTAAACAATTGCCAAAAAAAACACATTTTCCTCACATTTCTGTGGTGGAAAGTTCTGGAATCTGTGTGGATCCACAAATTTCCACCCACCCCGTGTTCCCCTAAGTCTTTCGAGAAAAATGGTACCTCACTTGTGTGGGTAGGCCTAGTGCCCGCGACAGGAAACGGCACAAAACGCAACGTGGACACAACAGAATTTCACAGTGAAAAATGACCCTTTTTTGGCAAACTGCCTAGCTGTAGTTTTTGAACCCTAGCTCTGCCGGCACCTAGGGAAACCTAGCAAACCTATACATTTTTGAAAACTATACACCCAGGGGAATCCAGGATGGGGTGACTCGACAGCCTCTCACCAGGTTCTGTTACCCAGAATCCCTTGCAAATCTAAAAAATTGCCCAAAAAACATTTTCCTCACATTTCTGTGGTAGAAAGTTCTGGAATCTGCGTGGATCCACAAATTTCCACCCACCCCGCCTTCCCCAAAGTCTTCTGAGAAAAATGGTACCTCACTTGTATAGGTAGGCCTAGTGCCCGCGACAGGAAACGGCGCAAAACGCATCGTGGACACACCACAATTTCACAGTGAAAAATGACCCTTTTTTGGCAAAGTGCCTAGCTGTAGTTTTTGAATCCTAGCTCTGCCGGCACCTAGGGAAACCTAGCAAACCTATACATTTTTCAAAACTAGACACCCAGGGGACCACAGGATGGTGCGACTTGACTGGCTCTCACCAGGTTCTGTTGCCCAGAATCCCTTGCAAATCTAAACAAATGTCCAAAAAACCACATTTTCCTCACATTTCTGTGGTGGAAAGTTCTGGAATCTGCGTGGATCCACAAATTTCCACCCACCCTGTGTTCCCCTAAGTCTTCCGAGAAAAATGGTACCTCACTTGTATAGGTAGGCTTAGTGCCCGCGACAGGAAACGGCGCGAAACGCAACGTGGACACACCACGATTTCACAGTGAAAAATGTCCCTTTTTTGGCAAACTGCCTAGCTGTAGTTTTTGAACCCTAGCTCTGCCGGCACCTAGAGAAACCTAGCAAACCTATACATTTTTGAAAACTAGACACCCAAGGGAATCCAGGATGGGGTGACTTGACTGCCTCTCACTAGGTTCTGTTACCCAGAATCCCTTGCAAACCTAAAAAATTGCCAAAAGAAACACATTTTCCTCACATTTCTGTGGTGGAAAGTTCTGGAATCTGCGTGGATCCACAAATTTCCACCCACCCTGTGTTCCCCTAAGTCTTCCGAGAAAAATGGTACCTCACTTGTGTTGGTAGGCCTAGTGCCCGCGACAGGAAACGCCGCAAAACGCAACGTGGACACAACAGAATTTCACAGTGAAAAATGACCCTTTTTTGGCAAAGTGCCTAGCTGTAGTTTTTGAACCCTAGCTCTGCCGGCACTTAGGGAAACCTAGCAAACCTATACATTTCTGAAAACTAGACACCCGGGGGATTCCAGGGAGGCATGACTTGTGTGGATCCCCCAACGATTCCTTACCCAGAATCCCCTGCAAACCTCAAATTTAGCTGAAAAAAATCAGTTTTTTCACACATTTTTGTGTGGGAAAGTTGTGGCATCACCGGGCTGACACAAATTTCCTACCACCCAGCGTTCCCCAGGGTCTCCCGATAAAAATGGTGCCTCACTCGTGTGGGAGGCCCAAGTACCCACGACAGGCAAGGGCCCAAAACGTAGTGAGGCGACATCAAAATTGCCTATCACAAAACAACCTGGTTTTGCAAGGGGGGTCACCTGTGTTTTTGGCCCCGTGCTCGGCGGCCATCTAGGGAAACCTACCAAACCCACACATTTCTGAAAGCTAGACACCCAGGGGATATCAGGGAGGTATGGCTTGCGTGGATCCCCCAACGTTTCCTTACCCAGAATCCCCTGCAAACCTCAATTTTAGCTGAAAAAATCACTTTTTTCACAATCAATCAATCAATCAATCACGGCATTTATAGAGCGCGCTACTCACCCGGGAGGGTCTCAAGGCGCTGGGGGAGGGGGTAAGTTACTGCTCGAACAGCCAGGTCTTGAGCTGCTTCCTGAAGGAGAGATGGTCCTGGGTTCGCCGAAGGTGAGTGGGGAGGGAGTTCCAGGTCTTGGCTGCCAGGTAGGAGAAGGATCTTCCTCCGGCGGTAGTTCTGCGGATGCGTGGTACGGTGGCGAGGGCGTGGCTGGTTGATCGTAGCTGGCGTGTGGGCGTGTAGAAGGTCATGCGGTCGTTGAGGTACTTTGGGCCCAGGTCGTGGAGGGCCTTGTGTGCGTGGGTGAGGAGTCTGAACGTGATTCTCTTGCTGACGGGGAGCCAGTGCAGGTCTTTCAGGTGTCCGGTGATGTGGCTGTGTCGGGGGATGTCCAGGATGAGTCGTGCGGAGGCGTTCTGGATGCGCTGGAGTCTTTTTTGAAGTTTGGCTGTGGTTCCGGCGTAGAGGGTGTTCCCATAGTCCAGTCGGCTGGTGACGAGTGCCTGGGTGACGGTCTTCCTGGTTTCAGTGGGGATCCATCTGAAGATCTTGCGGAGCATGCGCAGGGTGTTGAAGCATGAAGATGAGACGGCGTTGACTTGTCTGGTCATCGACAGGGAGGAGTCCAGGATGAAGCCCAGGTTGCGTGTGTGGTCCGTTGGCTTGGGCGCGGTGCCCAGGGCCGGGGGCCACCAGGAGTCGTCCCAGGCGGAGGGTATGTCACATTTTTGTGTGGGAAAGTTGTGGCATCACCGGGCTGACACAAATTTCCTACCACCCAGCGTTCCCCAGGGTCTCCCGATAAAAATGGTGCCTCACTCGTGTGGGAGGCCCAAGTACCCGCGACAGGCAAGGGCGCAAAACGTAGTGAGGCGACATCAAAGTTGCCTATCACAAAACAACCTGGTTTTTCAAGGGGTCACGTGGGTTTTGGCCCCGTGCTCGGCGGCCATCTAGGAAACCTACAAAACCACACATTTCTGAAAACTAGACACCCGGGGGATATTAGGGAGGTATGGCTTGCGTGGATCCCCAACGTTTCCTTACCCAGAATCCCCTGCAAACCTCAATTTTAGCTGAAAAAATCACTTTTTTCACACATTTTTGTGTGGGAAAGTTGTGGCATCACTGGGCTGACACAAACTTCCTACCACCCAGCATTCCCCAGGGTCTCCCGATAAAAATGGTGCCTCACTCGTGTGGGAGGCCCAAGTATCCGCGACAGGCAAGGGCCCAAAACATTTTGTGATAGGCAATTTTGATGTTGCCTCACTACGTTTTGGGCCCTTGCCTGTCGCAGGTACTTGGGCTTCCCACACGAGTGAGGCACCATTTTTATCGGGAGACCCGGGGGAACTCTGGGTGGTAGGAAATTTGTGTCAGCCCAGTGATGCCACAACTTTCCCACACAAAAATGTGTGAAAAAGTGATTTTTTCAGCTAAAATTGAGGTTTGCAGGGGATTCTGGGTAAGGAAACGTTGGGGGATCCACGCAAGCCATACCTCCCTGGAATCCCCCGGGTCTCTAGTTTTCAGAAATGTGTGGGTTTGGTAGGTTTCCTTAGATGGCCGCCGAGCACGGGGCCAAAAACAAAGGTGATCCCCCTTGCAAAACCAGGTTGTTTTGAGATAGGCAATTTTGATGTCGCCTCACTGCGTTTTGGTCCCTTGCCTGTCGCGGGTACTTGGGCCTCCCACACGAGTGAGGCACCATTTTTATCGGGAGACCCGGGGGAACTCTGGGTGGTAGGAAATTTGTGTCAGCCTGGTGATGTCACAATTTTCCCATACAAAAATGTGCAAGAAAATTGATTTTTTCAGCTAAATTTGAGGTTTACAGGGGATTCTGGGGGGGATTCTGGGTAAGGAAACATTGGGGGATCCATGCAAGCCATACCTCCCTGGAATCCCCCGGGTGTCTAGTTTTCAGAAATATGTGGGTTTGGTAGGTTTCCCTACTGATGGCCGCCGAGCACGGGGCCAAAAACAAAGGTGACCCCCTTGCAAAACCAGGTTGTTTTGAGATAGGCAATTTTGATGTCGCCTCACTACGTTTTGGGCCCTTGCCTGTCGCGGGTACTTGGGCCTCCCACACGAGTGAGGCACCATTTTTATCGGGAGACCCGGGGGAACTCTGGGTGGTAGGAAATTTGTGTCAGCCCGGTGATGTCACAACTTTCCCACACAAAAATGTGCAAAAAAAGTGATTTTTTCAGCTAAATTTGAGGTTTACAGGGGATTCTGGGTAAGGAAACGTTGGGGGATCCACGCAAGCCATATCTCCCTGGAATCCCCCGGGTGTCTAGTTTTCAGAAATGTGTGGGTTTGGTAGGTTTCCCTAGATGGCCGCCGAGCACAAGGCCAAAAACAAAGGTGACCCCCCTTGCAAAACCAGGTTGTTTGCAGGAAATATGGCCGTTGCCATCAAGGGACTGGTAGACCAATATGAAGCCATGGACGGCTTCCTTATCAAACCCATTAATAAAGTCAAACCCAAAAACTTCTTCATCTCTTCCAGATTTGTGGGAGTCCACCGGGTAGCTCTAGAGTGGGGCCTAAGTTTGTCACTGTTGTCCCTCAAAAACTGTTCAAAATATTGTGACCAGCTTTGAAGTAGTAGGGGTTAGTTTAATTTTTTCCTTCTTAGGGGCATATTTTCAAGGATCTATCGCCAAGTTATCTGCACTTTATCGCTGCCAAAGTCGCGATAAATTCATCGCCCCATTCACAAGCTGGCGCTAACAACCCATAACACCAGTTTACCTACGAAAGCAGTCGCAAAAAACATCGCCACAGATGAGCCCGGCAACTAACGCTAATGATATGCAGAGTAGGCGTTCCCGTGCAAAAATCCGCGACAACACCACTCCACAACATTCTCAACGACCAGCCAGATCGGCGATAAGATCACAAAACATGCGATAAGGCGCATTAGCAGCAGGAAATTAACACCTGCTCTTACCTGGTGTAAAGTCGGACGACAACCAGCACCAGACAAGGGAGCACAGCCCATAGCCACACATGAAGAACAACAGATGCCCTGGAGCAACCGATCATGCAGCCCGGAGCCCCAATAGGCCAACAACACCCACCACCCCCAGGCCCCCCACCCCCCCAGCCCCCCCCACACCCCCTTTGGACAAAGATATTGCACATCAACTCCACGAAGTCATGAACCAAACAAATTGCCTGAAGTCGCACAATCACAACACCTAACATACATGTGTGGTCAGAAAAAGGGAAATCATACATTCATATCATAATATCCAAATAATACGTTTATTACAGAATAAACCAAAAACAACAATTCTGAAGAGGCATGGCGGGTCTTCTCAGGACATTCTGAAAGTCACAGCCTGCAAAACAGAAATCTGGATAAGAAGGTGTGCCATGCGCCCATCAAAGTACAGAGAGAGAGAGCGAAAGAGAGAGAGAGAGAGAGGGAGAGAGAAAGAGAGGGTGAGAGAGAAAGAGAGAGAGAGATGGAGGGAGAGAGGGAGAGAGAAAGAGAGAGAGGGAGAGAGGGAGAGAGAAAGAGAGAGAGCGAGAGAGAGAGAGAGGGAGAGAGGGAGAGAGAAAGACAGAGAGAGAGAGGGAGAGAGAAAGAGAGGGTGAGAGAGTGCCGACACTGCGGACCTAGGCCTCACTGCTCACCTGCTGCCACCGGTGTGTCTCCAACCACGTGCCGGTATACACTGCAGTCCCCCAGGTCCCTTATCTGAAACAGTGTCCAGAGACATGAATGGCAGAGTCCATACAGTTGCACACGCCATCATCGCTTGCCTGCCCCTGCGCACACAGGCTGCTGCACCCCAGCCCCTCCCGCCACCCAGCGGTGATTGCCCGCCCCTGCGCAACCAGGCCTCACTGCTCACCTTCCGCCACCGGCGTGTCTCCAAGAGGGCCCACCACGTTCCGGTGGGATCTCCAAGCCCGGGGCCCACGACCATGGCACCCTCCACATCATGCAGCCCCTCACCGCGGGCCACCAGGTCACACACCTGACTCTGGGTCTTGATTTCGCAATGGCAGAGACCACATCAGTGCACACTGCATCATCGCACGCTGCACACCCGCTCAGTGCTTGAGGTGCCACTAACTCTGTGAACCGCGAGGCAACACCACGTGGCGGGAGGCCCGCACTGCCCGCTGGCTCAGGCCTTCACTGCGGTCCAGCAGGGCTCACACTGATCCTTGCCAGTCTGGACCGCCAGGACGGCGCATCGTCGCAGGCTGCACACCCGCTCAGCACTTTAGGTGCCCTTATCTCACTGCACAGCAAGACACTGTCCCGTGGCGGTGTGCCTGTGCCTGCCGCAGTGTATCCGGTGCCACCAAGTCTGTGCACCGCTAGCCATGGACCCTTAATGATTGAGTTCCGTGGTGAGCACGCCATCATGTCACCCCCGGCACTGGGCGATGTGAGGTGGCAGGGCCCTAGGCCCTCCTGCATACATGAGAACTACACGGAGACACCCAGTTAGAGAGTGGAAATGGCGTCCAGCACGTGCGCCAGGCCCTTTTTATTGGCAGGGTCACATGTCCTGTGACGCCTGTGCTGGATGGGTGTGGTGTGGGTGTACACCAGCCGTGAGGGAGTGGCTGTGGCATGCTGACAACTAGACCTGTGAGCTGCAGATCCCTACAGTGAAGACCTGGCACATGTGGTGTTGTCGTCCCCCCCTGTGTGCGTAAGCGGAGTGGGCTGTCCTGGCGTATGCCAGTCCAGCGTAAGGGTGTGAACAATGACCCCGGAGCTCTGGGCGTGGTTCCGTCCTGGGCTGGACAAGGAAGTGACTAATGGATGTGTCTCTGTTGTAGTGTCGGCGCCACCCGGACCGCAATCGGCAATCTGTCACCCTGTGACAAAAGTCCCACAACATGAGCAACATGGACGTAAGGGGGAATCACTGACCCTACATTCATCCATACTTCCACACTTGAAAGATCATAGACATGACACATCTGTGTGAATATGAATGTTTATTGCACATTCAGTGGAGTGTTGCAGCTGGAGCAGTACAGGGCCATGCCAACCCCACTTTACATTGTTGGCTCATGGAGGGCCAGCCAGAGTCCTTCAGGGAATGACAGGTACATCAGGAGAGGAGGAGTTCAGTCCGCAGTCTGATAGCTGTGTCATTGGTGACCAAACAGAATATGGCAGTCCATGTCGAGTTCCAAGGTGAGTGTCGCAGAGTGCTTCGGGGGACAGTGGAAGGTGATGATGCAGAGGGCAGAACGAAGCAGAAACAGGCACCATGGAGGAGATGAATGCTACTGCGTCCTTCTGACCACGAAGGCAGATTCATCCGCATCTTCGTCCTCTGCTGTTGCATGTGCCTCACATGTGGGTGGTGGTGTTCTGTCTCCAGCACTATGTGGCACTGACACATCAGGGGCCGGAGATGTGGATGGGGTGGTAGCAGCAGCATGCATCAGTGCCAGGCCTAGTGCCCTCTCGCTGGTGTGCAGCCGTGGCAGCCGCTCTTTCCGCCTGTGTCCGCTCCATGTTCTCCATGATCCTCCGCATGTGTCCCAACTCCCGGGCGAGATCGCTGGAGGCACTCTGGCTAGACAGTCGTTCTTGTCGCAGAGTCAGGACTCTAGCGATGTCAGCCATGGTCCGTTGGAGAGCATGGAGCGGACTGTGGGTGTCCGTTAGGGACTGTGAGTGGTCCCTGATGGGACTCAGACACCCACGTATGGCGTCTAGTTTGGCTGCCATGCGGTCGAACCCCACCTGCACCTGTTCAGCCAGCTTCTCCTGGCACCCCAACACACGGCGTTGGAAGGCCATGTGTTCGTCGTGGGGGTCCTGGGAGACAGCCGTGGTGGTGGGTGCTGCCTGCTGTGTGTTCTGTGCAGGGGGTGGGTTCTCCTCGTGGCAGCTGGGCTGCCCTGCTCCTGGAAGTGGGCTGTGGAGGCAGTCCACGAGCTGTTGGAGGGCGTCGGAGTCGAAGGTGTGGTGGTCCTCTTCGTCATCAGAGTAGAGAGGTTCGGACTGTTCTGCAGGAGGTGTTGGATTTCCCCCTGCAATGTGAAGGGGAGGTGCAGTTTGACATTGTGTTCACATGTATGTTGATGCATTGTACATGTTTACATTCAGACTGCATGACAATGTACATTGTGACTGTTTGGGGGAGCTGCCTATTTGATGCGGGACAGTGGACATTCCGACTACATCACGGATGTGTGTTTGTACATGTACATTGTCAACTAACATTTCCCTGCAATGCCAAATGTGATTGGCCAGTTTGTACGCACATGCTGCACCAGTTGTGTCCTCTGTTGTGTTGTGGACGTGTTGCGGTTTGTACCACATCGTTGTCAATGTTGATGTGCTCTGCATGTAATGTGTGTGTGCCGCATTTTGGGAGTCGCCCTCCAGCTCGGATGTAGCTGCCCCTTATCCCTTCCATGCGGTGTGCCTCGGGCTTCTGTGCTTATGCGGTGCTGAGATGTTGCATACCTGTGTGCATTGGTCTCTTGGTGGGAGTTGGGGGTCTGGGGCATGGTTTGTCTGCAGATGTGCTATGCTTAATTGTGCATGTGTGCTATTGCGCCCATCTCTCCCCGTCCCCCCAGTCCCTGGTCGTTACTCACCCTGTTGCTGTTGTGTCCGGTCATGTTGAGCAGTGTCCGGTCCCCCAACTCCTGCCACCGTCTCCCCACTGATGACTGTGGACACCATTTCCTCCATCTCGTCCAGCTCCTCCTGTGGCGCTGGACTGCCACCTCCAGTCTGCATTGCTGCCTTCCGGGTGTTTGCGAGTTTCAGCTTGGTTTTGCGCTTCACATCATTCCAGCGCCTCTTGACCTCGCCCATTGTCCTCCTCAGCACTCCGACTGCATTCATCTGGGCATACCCTGCCGGTCAGGTTTAAAAGATGTAAAATCAAAGACAGAACTTTCTTAGAGGCAGCATATAGCTGTGTCTGAACTGGGGTGGCAAAGTGAGCTAAAGAATGATGATGGATTCAACCCAGAACTGTGACTGGGGGTGAGTGTTTGAAAAGTGTCAGCACTCCGTCCATCATCTCCTTGTGTTTGCTTTGTTTGCCCTAAGTTGGCAGGGTATGCCCAGACGTGGGTCCCTTGCTCACTTTGCCACTGGATTCAAGCTAGCCTGGCTGATGAGGGCTGTTAGCCCGAAACCGGTCCCAGGATGCTTGATTCCGGTCCAGGGAAGACATGGCTTGGCAGTTCGGCCTGGACTGTTCCCATGAGGCACAGGGTCAAGACTGATTTGCATATAGCTGTGGCTGAACTGGCGTGGAAAAGTGAGCTAAAGAATGATGATGGATTCAACCCAGATCTGTGACTGGGGGTGAGTGTTTGAAAAGTTTCAGCACTCCGTCCCTCATCTCCTTCTGTTTGCTTTGTTCGCCCTAAGTTGGCAGGGTATGCCCAGATGTGGGTCCCTTGCTCACTTTGCCACTGGATTCAAGCTAGCCTGGCTGATGAGGGCTGTTAGCCGAAACCGGTCCCAGGATGCTTGATTCCGGTCCAGGGAAGACATGGCTTGGCAGTTCGGTCGGGACTGTTCCCATGAGGCACAGGGTCAAGACTGATTTGCATATAGCTGTGTCTGAACTGGGGGGGCAAAGTGAGCTAAAGAATGATGATGGATTCAACCCAGATCTGTGACGTGGGGTGAGTGTTTGAAAAGTTTCAGCACTGCGTCCATCATCTCCTTGTGTTTGCTTTGTTTGCCCTAAGTTGGCAGGGTATGCCCAGACGTGGGTCCCTTGCTCACTTTGCCACTGGATTCAAGCTAGCCTGGCTGATGAGGGCTGTTAGCCCGAAACCGGTCCCAGGATGCTTGATTCTCGTCCAGGGAAGACATGGCTTGGCAGTTCGGTCTGGACTGTTCCCATGAGGCACAGGGTCAAGACTGATTTGCATATAGCTGTGTCTGAACTGGAGTGGCAAAGTGAGCTAAAGAATGATGATGGATTCCACCCAGATCTGTGACTGGGGGTGTTTGAAAAGTTTCAGCACTCCATCCATCATCTCCTTGTGTTTGCATATTTCAATAGTAAACATCAGCAGCATTAGACCAATGGCCCCTGAGCCAAAATGGCAAGCCTCAGACATTTCCACCAGCTTTGGAGTATTGTATTGTATTGTTTTGTATTTGGAGATTTATACAGCAATCTGCCACCAGTGCTTAATTTGAGCTGGTGGTTGCAGGTGTGACACACCTGCACTAATTTGTTAGGGATTGGGGTTAATTTTTCTTCATCAGACTTTCCCCAGAACTAGAGAGTAAAACAACACACAAAGGGAAAAGAAGGAGTAAGAGAAGGATAGAAAAAAACGTTATAAAGGGTGGTGGCGGTGGTGGATTGAAAACTCCTAAGGTGGATCAAGATTGCCGAGCCTTGGTATTCAGCACCCTGACCTTCGATTGTGCCAGCCACAGGCTTGTGAGCAAAACTTTGGGTTCCAACACTTATTCTTTTACAAATTAAGCACTGTCTACTACCCAAAGGCACATTACCACTAGAAGCAGATACCATTTAGAAAGTGAGGCCAAATTATTACTGTGGTAACATCCAAGTTATTAAGGCCCTCCTAAAGCCCAATATATTTGCTTTTTCCTAATAACCATTTGCAAGTGATTCCTCTGTACCACTGCTGCGCCTAAGAAAGTTCTGTCTTTGATTTTACATCTTTCAAACCTGACCGGTTACAGTACAGGTCTTATGGACAAGCCACATAGATTAAATATCATTCTGGAGCAACTCTAGTGTCGATCTAGTGTCACTCATGATCCCAGACTACCATTGTCTGTCACACTTGTATGACACCAGTGTCACTTGAGTAACATTCCAGTGTCACTTCTGTGTCACTCTAGTATCAATTTAGTGTCTCTCAAGGGTCACTCTATTGTCACTCGAGTGTCACATAATTGTCGAAATAATGATGCGAACAAAGCATTTATATGATCGTTCTGGAAAGTCCCAATGGAATCCTGGCTGCAGCGTTCTGAAGTAGCTGGAATCTGGAAGCAGAATTAGCTGAGAGCTCAATGTAAAGTGCGCTGTAGTACTCAATGTGCGCCAAAGTTATGGTATCCATGATCATTCTGTTGTAGAGAAAGAGAAGAGATACATAATCCTCCTCCATACACGAGGATGGAAAAAAACAGGCACTCTCATTCCATGCTGCTCTCCTAGTTGAAACAATATAAGCAAAATCAGCCTCATTTCACCACATTGTCTCTTATTTACCCTGAAATATCATTTACTGCTAATAGTGAAAGTGGAAGTTGCCTGGGAGGCAATTCTGAAAGAGCCAGAGAATGCCCCTCATGTAAATTCGAAAGAACAAGGGTCTCTGGGTTCTAAGAACAGTATTGGGCTAGCATCTTGGGTTGAGGACAGAAAATGGACATGGGGAGGGGCAATTTATTCTTGTGCTGTCAAGCAGCAACCTACTAAGCTTTGTCTCTCAAACTGGCATGTGCAGGGTGCCAGCGTGGTCAGGGTCTGAGCAATGGCCTATACTGGGCATGCAGGATTGGTGCTCATCTGTCTTTCGGAGCATGGGTGGGGCGTGGTGCATGAACCGTGCCTAAAAAACAGTTTATTCCTTGGATCTAGCAGGAGTAAGGGGAATGCCAACCATAATTGCTCTTCTAATTCTTTCTGAGCTTATGAGGTGCATTTCTACAGCAGTACGCAGTATCCATGACTTAATAAGCTGCTTGTCTACTGCTGATGTCACCAACTTCATTTTACTTATTTGACAGCATTGCGGCCTTGCACATGTTGCCACGTGGATTAATGGGCCTTCTCTGATTATACCCTTCTTTTGGCCTACATGCACACAGCACCTCACTGCCACTCTGGCTAGGCTGGTGCTGGGTACGTGCCTATGTCTTTTAATTCCCTCCCTCCCCCCCAAATGGACTAACTATAATACAGATGATCTATGTGAACTCCTGCCCCTTTTTCCTGCATCTAGTTAATAGAAACCACAAAACATAACACATAAATTACTGCCAGGTAATTGCAAACATATTTTGTACACCTGTGTCTCACACCTTCTCCTCCATCACACTGCTAGTTGTTGAACCACAGTACAAGATAAAACCACCTCTCTGGTGGCTCATGCACAACATCACAATGCTTCCCACGTGGATAGCAATAAATACAACACTATGCTAACTATGCACTCCCTTGTGGTCCGAAAATTTGCTTTGGTAAATCGACAACCCGTAATGAGATATGAAGTGCTTTGTAAATGTTGCAATACAATTAAGTCCACTGTGATGCAACAGAAAAGATTTAATGCTATTCTCCTGAATCGGGATGACGAAGGACCAGCATATCTGAACCACCGCCTCTCATTCCACGTACTCCGCCAGACAACTTCGCTCCGCCCAACTTGCCCTGCCCGCCTTCCCACAGAGTCACAAGACCAGAACAGGAGGAAGATCATTCTCCTACCTCGCCACCAAGACCTGGGAACACCATGCTCCTCCACCTCAGGCAATCCCCGTCGCTGACCCAATTCAGGAAGGATCTCAAGACCTGGCTCTTCGACTGAACCTTCACGCCCAGACGGATCAGCAGCCCCCTCCCTCAGCGCCTTGAGACCCTCACGGTGAGTAGCCGTGCTCTACAAACTCCTGATTGATTGATTGAATAAGAAGGTAAATCCTTTGCCTTTCATACACGCCCTCTCTAGAACTCCCTTCCAGAGTCCATTCAAGATACTGATAATTTTGTATGGTCCCGAAAATTTATAAAAAAGTACCTATTTTTAGTTATCTCCTCATTCTTTCTTCAGTGATCATAGGACTCTAGGCCCAAAATTTACTAAGACTTTCCACCATTGCAAAGGGACACAAAGTGACGCACTGCATCAGCATTTACTTTACATTGCTACAGGTATTTTGATCTATCTGAAAGGTGCCATTTTCTTAGTGCAAAAATCACTTTCTGCTGCTTTGTAAAGTTTTCATTAAAGGGACCTTACTTGGGAGTTACTTGGATAGAACAGAGAAAACACTGATCAGTTTTGGCACAAAGCCTAATCTACTAAAATCACCAAACAATGCTTTGCATCAAAAATGAATACCTTCTTAAAGTCGGTGTTAATGGCATACGCTTTACAGGCAATGTGTGGGATCCTTCTAAAATGTGTCTAGGCATAGGAAATTGTACTGGAAAGGTATACTTCCAGTACAAACCTTAGCTAGAGAGTCACACAGAACCTCTGCATAATGGTGCAAAATTGTGCATTGTGCAAGGCAGCCTAAATAGTACGCCATGGCAGTGGATGACAGTAGCAGCAGGCCAATCTTGAAAAAGATAAAGGGGCATATTTACAAGAAAGTGATGAAGCGTGTCGTTAAGCTAAGAAGGCTAACGACACGCTTAGTCACTTTAGAAACACAGGGATGCACCATATTTACTGGAATATGGAGCAGCCCTGCGTTTCCCACTGCGCTGGTGCTAAATTTAGCTGCCTAGCGCCAATGCAGGCACCCTTGCACCATAGTGAAAGGGTGCCTGTGTTGAGGGAAGATTGTGTATGTGCAGGAAGGTCCCCCTTCCTGCACATAAACAATGTTGAAATGTCGTTTTCTAACTTCTATGTGTGCTGCTTAATGCCGAAGGCAGCACACATGGAAACAGCAAAAATGAGGAGAAATAAAGCATTTTTCCTTGTTTCGCCTGTTTAAGACCAGGTTTTCCCTGGTCTTAATTTTGGCGCTGCCTCCTATTTAGGCCACCCTTGTAAATTGGGGGCAGCGTCCAAAATCAATGGGTGTTGCGGTGGAACGCCCACCACAACACCCATTGCCCGCCCCTTTCACGCTAAGTCTAGCGTGAAAGGGGGCCTTATTTACAAGGCAGCGTTAAGCCACGTTAAGTGGCTTAACCCCTTCGCTTCTAGGCCTTTCCCCCCCTGTGCTAAGCCTTTTTTGGGCTATTTGGGGTAGTTCACGCTTAGGCCCCTGTAACTTTTTTACCACATAAGGTATCCACGCCAAATTTGCGTCCTTTTCTTCCAACATCATGGGGATTCTAAAGGTACCCAGGGTTTGTGCATTCCCCTGGAGGGGACCCAGAAATTAGCCAAAATACAGCTAAATTTTGGGTTTTTGGGAAAAATGGGAAAAAAGTGCTGCAAATGAAAGTGTCTGGGTTTTTCCTGCAAATGGTATCAAAAAGGGTTTGTGGGGCTGAAATAAGCATTTTCCCAGCTTTTAGGGAATGACAGACTTTTGTCAGAAAACCAACATTTTTTACACAGTTTTGGCATTTTTCTGGGACATAACCTATTTTTGCTATTTTTTGTGCTTTCAACCTCCTTCCAGTTAATGGTAGAAATGGGTATGAAAGCAATAATGGATCCTGGAAAGCTATACATTTTTAAAAAGTAGACAGAATTCTGAATTCAGCAAGGGGTCATTTGTGTAGATCCTTTAAGGTTTCTTTATAGAAATGAACAGTTAAATATAGGAATAATTGAAAATTAGTTGAAAAAAACAGCCTTTTGTGTGAACGTTTTCACCTGTAACTTCTTCTAATTATGACAGCTCTTTGAAAGCAATATACCGTTACATCCGCGGGACCTTACTGGTTGTGGGGATATATAGGACTTGTAGGTTCACCAAGAACCTGACGAACCCAGTGCCAAAAACTGAGCAGCAACTTGCAATGGTTTTTTATTATGTAGCGGGTATATAGCAATTAATCTGGGAAAATGTATACATGGAAAAATTGGTATGAAAGACACCTATGTATTTCTGAAATGGGAACAAAATATAGAGTTTATAAACAGTAGATATTTGCACATTTCCGAAATTGGGAGCACTCATACTAGCATGAGAATTATCGGTCATTTTTCAAAATGACTTCTTTTTTACACATTGTCTTTCATTTGGAAGGCAGAAATGAATTGAAAGTCAATAGGTAATAACAGTTGCTTTACAAATCTGGATTACCCTAAGTCTCCCGATAAAAATGGTACCTCACTTGTGTGGGTAGGCATAGTGCCCACGACAAGAAACGGCTCATAACGCAACGTGAACACACCACATTTTCACAATGAAAAATTACCCTTTTTTTGAAAAGTGCCTAGCTGTAGTTTTTGAATCCTAGCTCTACCGGCACCTAGGGAAACCTTGCAAACCTATACATTTTTGAAAACTAGATACCCAGGGGACCACAGGATGGTGTGACTTGACTGGCTCTCACCAGGTTCTGTTACCCAGAATCCCTTGCAAACCTAAAAAAATGTCCAAAAAACCACATTTTCCTCACATTTCTGTGGTGGAAAGTTCTGGAATCTGCGTGGATCCACAAATTTCCACCCACCCCGCGTTCCCCAAAGTCTTCAGAGAAAAATGGTACCTCACTTGTGTGGGTAGGCTTAGTGCCCGCGACAGGAAACGGCGCGAAACGCAACGTGGACACACCACGATTTCACAGTGAAAAATGACCCTTTTTTGGCAAACTGCCTAGCTGTAGTTTTTGAACCCTAGCTCTGCTGGCATCTAGAGAAACCTAGCAAACCTATACATTTTTGAAAACTAGACACCCAGGGGAATCCAGGATGGGGTGACTCGACAGCCTCTCACCAGGTTCTGTTACCCAGAATCCCTTGCAAATCTAAAAAATTGCCAAAAAAACATTTTCCTCACACTTCTGTGGTAGAAAGTTCTGGAATCTGCGTGGATCCACAAATTTCCACCCACCCCGCCTTCCCCAAAGTCTTCCGAGAAAAATGGTACCTCACTTGTGTAGGTAGGCCTAGTGCCCGCGACAGGAAACGGCGCAAAACGCAACGTGGACACACCACAATTTCACAGTGAAAAATGACCCTTTTTTGGCAAAGTGCCTAGCTGTAGTTTTTGAATCCTAGCTCTGCCGGCACCTAGGGAAACCTAGCAAACCTATACATTTTTGAAAACTAGACACCGAGGGGACCACAGGATGGTGTGACTTGACTAGCTCTCACCAGGTTCTGTTGCCCAGAATCCCTTGCAAACCTAAAAAAATGTCCAAAAAACCACATTTTCCTCACATTTCTGTGGTGGAAAGTTCTGGAATCTGCGTGGATCCACAAATTTCCACCCACCCCGCGTTCCCCAAAGTCTTCAGAGAAAAATGGTACCTCACTTGTGTGGGTAGGCTTAGTGCCCGCGACAGGAAACGGTGCGAAATGCAACGTGGACACACCACAATTTCACAGTGAAAAATTTCCCTTTTTTTGCAAACTGCCTAGCTGTAGTTTTTGAACCCTAGCTCTGCCGGCACCTAGAGAAACCTAGCAAACCTATACATTTTTTAAAACTAGACACCCAGGGGAATCCAGGATGGGGTGACTCGACTGCCTCTCACCAGGTTCTGTTACCCAGAATCCCTTGCAAACCTAACAAATTGCCAAAAAAAACACATTTTCCTCACATTTCTGTGGTGGAAAGTTCTGGAATCTGCGTGGATACACAAATTTCCACCCACCCTGTGTTCCCCTAAGTCTTCCGAGAAAAATGGTACCTCACTTGTGTTGGTAGGCCTAGTGCCCGCGACAGGAAACGCCGCAAAACGCAACGTGGACACAACAGAATTTCACAGTGAAAAATGACCCTTTTTTGGCAAAGTGCCTAGCTGTAGTTTTTGAACCCTAGCTCTGCCGGGCACTTAGGAAACCTAGCAAACCTATACATTTCTGAAAACTAGACACCCGGGGATTCCAGGGAGGCATGACTTGCGTGGATCCCCCAACGATTCTTACCAGAATCCCCTGCAAACCTCAAATTTAGCTGAAAAAATCAGTTTTTCACACATTTTTGTGTGGGAAAGTTGTGGCATCACCGGGCTGACACAAATTTCCTACCACCCAGCGTTCCCCAGGGTCTCCCGATAAAAATGGTGCCTCACTCGTGTGGGAGGCCCAAGTACCGCGACAGGCAAGGGCCCAAAACGTAGTGAGGCGACATCAAAATTGCCTATCACAAAACAACCTGGTTTTGCAGGGAGTCACCTGGGTTTTTGGCCCGTGCTCGGCGGCCATCTAGGAAACCTACCAAACCCACATATTTCTGAAAACTAGACACCCAGGGGATATCAGGGAGGTATGGCTTGCGTGGATCCCCCAACGTTTCCTTACCCAGAATCCCCTGCAAACCTTAATTTTAGCTGAAAAAAGTACTTTTTTCACACATTTTTGTGTGGGAAAGTTGTGGCATCACCGGGCTGACACAAATTTCCTACCACCCATCGTTCCCCAGGGTCTCACGATAAAAATGGTACCTCACTCGTGTGGGAGGCCCAAGTACCCGCGACAGGCAAGGGCCCAAAACGTAGGTTGTTTTGAGATAGGCAATTTTGATGTTGCCTCACTACGTTTTGGGCCCTTGCCTGTCGCGGGTACTTGGGCCTCCCACACGAGTGAGGCACCATTTTTATCAGGAGACCCGGGGGAACTCTGGGTGGTATGAAATTTGTGTCAGCCCGGTGATGTCACAACTTTCCCACACAAAAATGTGCAAACAAAGTGATTTTTTTCAGCTAAATTTGAGGTTTACAGGGGATTCTGGGTAAGGAAACGTTGGGGGATCCATGCAAGCCATACCTCCTGGAATCCCCTGGTGTCTAGTTTTCAGAAATGTGTGAGTTTGGTAGGTTTCCTAGATGGCCGCCGAGCACGGGCCAAAAACAAAGGTGATCCCCTTGCAAAACCAGGTTGTTTTGAGATAGGCAATTTTGATGTCGCTTCACTACGTTTTGGTCCCTTGCCTGTCGCGGGTACTTGGGCCTCCCACACGAGTGAGGCACCATTTTTATCGGGAGAACCGGGGGAACTCTGGGTGGTAGGAAATTTGTGTCAGCCTGGTGATGTCACAATTTTCCCACACAAAAATGTGCAAAAAAAGTGATTTTTTTTCAGTTAAATTTGAGATTTACAGGGGATTCTGGGTAAGGAAACGTTGGGGGATCCATGCAAGCCATACCTCCCTGGAATCCCCCGGGTGTCTAGTTTTCAGAAATGTGTGGGTTTGGTAGGTTTCCCTAGATGGCCGCGAGCACCTGGCCAAAAACAAAGGTGACCCCCCCTTGCAAAACCAGGTTGTTTTGAGATAGGCAATTTTGATGTCGCCTCACTACGTTTTGGGCCCTTGCCTGTCGCGGGTACTTGGGCCTCCCACACGAGTGAGGCACCATTTTTATCGGGAGACCCGGGGGAACTCTGGGTGGTAGGAAATTTGTGTCAGCCCGGTGATGTCACAACTTTCCCACACAAAAATGTGCAAGAAAATTGATTTTTTCAGCTAAATTTGAGGTTTACAGGGGATTCTGGGGGGGATTCTGGGTAAGGAAACATTGGGGGATCCACGCAAGCCATACCTCCCTGGAATCCCCCGGGTGTCTAGTTTTCAGAAATATGTGGGTTTGGTAGGTTTCCCTAGATGGGCGCCGAGCACGGGGCCAAAAACAAAGGTGACCCCCTTGCAAAACCAGGTTGTTTTGAGATAGGCAATTTTAATGTCGCCTCACTACGTTTTGGGCCCTTGCCTGTCGCGGGTACTTGGGCCTTCCACACGAGTGAGGCACTATTTTTATCGGGAGACCCGGGGGAACTCTGGGTGGTAGGAAATTTGTGTCAGCCCGGTGATGTCACAACTTTCCCACACAAAAATGTGCAAAAAAAGTGATTTTTTTCAGCTAAATTTGAGGTTTACAGGGGATTCTGGGTAAGGAAACGTTGGGGGATCCACACAAGCCATATCTCCCTGGAATCCCCCGGGTGTCTAGTTTTCAGAAATGTGTGGGTTTGGTAGGTTTCCCTAGATGGCCGCCGAGCACGGGGCCAAAAACAAAGGTGACCCACCTTGCAAAACCAGGTTGTTTTTAGATAGGCAATTTTGATGTTGCCTCACTACATTTTGGGCCCTTGCCTGTCGCAGGAACTTGGGCCTCTCACGTGAGTGAGGTACCATTTCTACTGGAATACTTGGAGAAAGGCGGGGGATAGGAAAGTTGTTGTTTCTTTCTGCAGCGTGAAAATTTTGGCACAATAATGCAAGGAAAACGTGACAGATATCTTGAGGTTTGCAGGACATTGTGGGTAAGATAACTTGTTGGTATCCACAAGAGAGACATCACCATGTACTCCCATGGGTGTTTACTTTACGACAATATCTACAGTTGGTAGGTTATTCTTAGATGGAATGTACACCTTGGCAGAGAGACTACAAAGACAAAGATTCCTGCACAGACATCTATTCCTCAAGCGCACACACATACTGGTTGGATTTGGCACGAGGGCGAGTGATGGTTCAGTATATAAAATTTTATTAACAAGAGATTTCACAAAAATGAAATGCACTGTCAATAATTAAACGGACAAAAAACTGAACCAGTGACTCGCAGCTCGTGAGCTGTAAAGCCACGGCAAGGCACCAACCGCTTTACAGGCCATTCACACACCTTTCATACGTGTGACACATACAAAAACACTCACACCAGCAGACAGCGTCATTCAAGGGCCCATCACTTTCACACGCCCACATTCCTGACACAGCAACCACACCAGCTCAAGGATTGCGTGGAGTGGCGTTTAGCTAGCAGTGTGTGTAGTGACCAGCAGCAAGTCACAACTCACACACCGCCAGCCAAGCACCAGTCCACGCACTCCGCCAGCCAAGTGCCAGTCCACGCACACCACCAGCCAAGCGCCAGTCCACGCACACCGCCAGCCAAGCGCCAGTCCACGCACACCGCCAGCCAAGCGCCAATCCGCGCACACCGCCAACAAAGAACAAGACCACGCACACCGCCAGCCAAGCGCCAGTCCACGCACACAGCCAGCCAAGCGCCAGCCTACACACACCGCCATCACATTTAGGATTTTTTTATACAAAAAAGAAAACACAAACAAATTGCAAATAGATACAAATCTACTAACACAAAATCTGAAACTAAATACATTGCACTAATGCCAACCTTGATACAGAACAAACATTTTTAAACAATACAGACCAGGCAGTTCACTTTACCACTCATGGATGCTCCCAATAATTATTTTGCGTGTGGTACGTTCTAAAACAAGCAGGCACACACAGCCCAGGGTTAGAAGGACACTCGGGGCAGTACATACGAGTCTCCTTCCGCCTACCTCTTTGCCAACAGACTCTACATCTCCTAGTGGGAAAGTCTTTTGAGGGTGTGGGAGGAATGTGATCAGGAAAGTGGCGATCTTTCAATCGAGCCACATCCTCCACCACTCCAACTCTAGGAACACTTGCCTGTTCCACAACAACAAGGCTGCCTATCACAGACTGCTGAAACTGAACAAAAGTCAACTTTGACGCAGGAGAACACTCCTTGAACACAACAAAAGCATTGAAAGTTGCTAAATTGAAGAGATGGATGGCCAACTTCTTATACCAAACGTAAGCCTTACGAATAGCAGTGTAAGGCTCTGATCTACTCTATCAACACCACCCATGTGCTTATTGTAATCTAAAATGCACACAGGTTTGCGCACTTCAGCAATCTGACCCCAAACAGCCACAGCTGAAATACTCTCATCATGGATGGTAGTCAGCATGTACACATCCCTCCTGTCCACAAATTTCACAGCTAGTAGTTCATCACTACGCAAGGAACTGCACTGTCCCCTCTGAAGTTTTTTGCAAACAAGCTCTTTTGGATAACCTTTACGGTTAGAGCGGATTGTGCCACAAGCAAAAGTGTCCACTTTGAACAATTCCTTAAACAATTGCACAGCAGTGTAGAAGTTATCAAGGTACAAATGGTGGCCTCTGTTAAACAGTCCTCTAGCAAGATCCCACACAATTTTCTCAGAAACTCCAAAAGTGGACGGACAACCAGGGGGATCAATAGTGGAATCCCTACCAGTGTACACACGGAAATTAAAAACATATCCTGTCCTACTCTCAGACAACATATACAGCTTAATTCCATAGCGTGCCCTCTTGCTAGGAATGTACTGCCTAAAAACCAAACAGCCCTTGAACAGGACCAAAGACTCATCAATAGATATTTCTTTCCCTGGAGTATAGATCCCTTAAAATCGATCTACAAAGTGATCAAGAACAGGCCGAATCTTAAAAAGACAGTCACAGTCAGGGTTATCTCGTGCCAACGCCAAAGCATTATCAACAAAATGCAGCATCCGAAACAAAAGTAAATACCGATCACGAGTCATAATTGCGGAAATATGGCCGTTGCCATCAAGGGCCTGGTAGACCAATATGAAGCCATGGACGGCTTCCTTATCAAACCCATTAATAAAGTCAAACCCAAAAACTTCTTCATCTCTTCCAGATTTGTGGGAGTCCACCGGGTAGCTCTAGAGTGGGGCCTAAGTTTGTCACTGTTGTCCCTCAAAAACTGTTCAGCATACAAATTAGTCTGCTCAACAATCTCACCCAAAAATACATCATCCATAAACAACTGAAAAAACTGTATAGGCAAAAATGTTCACAATCCACTCTACACCCTGCATCACCACTAAAGGCAGGCAACACCGGCTGCACCATGTTTGGATCAACCCAGAGTCCAGCACTTCCAGTAGGAAGCCTAGCAGCCTCAGGCTGCAATTCAGATGCCTCTTGCACCATCGGCACAGCACTATCCTCCTCTAAAACAGGCACTTCATCCGCACTGAGAGTAGCTTCATCCACACCGAGAGTAGCTTCATCCGCACTGAGAGTACCTTCATCATCCGATGATTCCATGTGGAGAGAAAACTCACTGCCTGAATCTTCCCCTCCCTCCTCTCCCTCAGACGCACTGTCAGTCTCATAATCCTGCTCAGAGGAAGATTCAAGAAGCATACCAACCACCTGCTGAGCAGTCATTCTACGGCTAGCCATAATGCTTAATAATAAAGATAACTTGTCAAACAAGTCAACAACAACAAACCCTTTGTAAAAAAAGAAATAAAATCTACTAAATAAAACGGGAACCTCTATGCAAGTTAGATGGGATGCCTATAAGGCAGTAATTAGAGGAAAGATATTAAGTATTGCCGCATATAATTCCAAAAAGAAGAAACTTAAAAAAGTCAAATGGAGGAAGCTATAAAACTCCTCGACATCCAATTAGAAAAAGAATTCTCAGTATTAGAGAGGAAAAGATTGGAGACAGAAAGGAAAGGAAAGAAAGAAGCCCTTATAGAAACTTTGGAGAGCATAGTGAGAGAAAAATGGGAGACAAGTAAATTGGCTCACCATGAATATGGCGAGGGTTGCGGTAAGATGCTGGCCTGGAAGATAAAAACAGACCAAACAAGAAATAAGATAGTAGGCATCCGGGTCGGTAACTCCGCAGAAATAAGCTCTGAAGATTCCAGGATTATGCAAGAATTCGTGAAATTCTTTGAAGAATTATATGCAGAAGAAATTATTCCAACAAAAGAGCAACTTCATAACTACCTAGGAAAATTAGATCTCCCTCCCTTAACACAACAGGAAAGGGAAGATCTGAATGAAAGGATCACTAAAGAAGAAGTAGAGGAAGTTGTCAGAGGCTTAAAGAAAGGAAAGGCTGCGGGCCCGGATGCTCTTCCAAACGAACTGTATATTAAATTAAGAGAATTTCTGGTTCCCCCCCTGACAGAGTTGATCAATGATATTTTCTTGGACAAGGGAGACCTTCCTGAATCTTGGAATGATGCAGTAATTAGTATCATTCTAAAGCCCGGTAAGAACACCGCAATATGTGAATCATACAGGCCTATATCCCTCTTGAACTGCGATTATAAAATATTCACGCAGATAATGGCAAAGAGGCTAGGCAAAATTGTGAGATCTCATATAAATATAAATCAAAAGGGTTTTGTGAAAGGAAGACAGGTCCAGGAACTGACGCATGAGGTGGTAGGAGCAATAGATATTGCTATACAAGAGAAGATACCCCTATCTATCATCACTTTCGATGCAGCCAAAGCATTCGATAGGGTGAACTGGTTGTTTTTGAATAGTGTCCTGGAAAAATACAAACTTGGGGATAATTTTCAAGAAATGGTCAAGAGATTATATAAAGACCCAAAGGCCAAAATCCTAATCAATGGTAATCTAACAGAAAAAATTAAAATCAAGAGAGGTACGAGACAGGGATGTCCACTGTCTCCCTGCTTTTCAACTTTTACATCGAACCCCTAGCACAAAATCTTAGAAACAATACAGAAATTTCCCTTTTTCTTATCTAGGGTGGGAGAAAAAAGTTGCTCTTTATGCGGACGACCTAATGATCTTTACGAACGATTTGGCAGGAGCTTTTGAACCTATAGAAAATACTCTGAGGCAATATGGGAGAGTGTCCGGCTATATGATTAACCAATCAAAAACGGAAATTATGGAGTGGAATACTCATAGTGAAAATCAACTCGTCAAAGAGAAGATAAGATATCTAGGAATAGAATTGGTTAAAGACATAGACAAAATAGCCCAGATACATTTTAATAGGATTTTAATAGAAGTCAGAAGACTACTCAAAGTATGGGGAGGTCTTCCTTTGACATTTATGGGAAGATCGAATATCATAAAAATGTCAATCCTACCCAAATTCACTTATATTTTCAGTGCAATCCCACTTGAGTTTAAGAGGGAACAAATCAAGAAACTACAAGGGGAACTAAATAGCTTCATTTGGTCATCCAAAGGAATAAGAATAGCATGGAAAAAGTTAAGGAGGAAAAAGAACAAGGCGGGATAGCAAGTCCAGATATTTTTGAATATTATAGAGCTTTTCAGTTTAAATATATGAGGGTTCTTTTAAACAACTATGAATTGTATCCCACCTATTTGCAAGCTATGACAGGCTCCGAAGGGAACTATCTATATAAATTTGGTCATCCTAAGTATTTTAAAAAGGTCAAACTGAAGGTGCTCAGGTCTGCAGCAAAATTATGGTACAATATAAGAAACACTCTAAAGATACCTTATTATAGTGAAAACGCTCCCATATGGGACTCACCAGGGACCCCTGAGTGCTTAATGGTCAGGCTAACAGTCCCTTTGAGGCAAGCCGGATTCCTGAAATGGGGCCAACTGATCATAGAAAATAACATTATTAGCTGGGATCAACTAACAATTTTGACGAACGGATTAGTATCAAAATTTAAATACTACCAACTTTCAAGCTGGATAAAGACCCAAACTGAATGTAAACAGGGAAACAGCAATCTGGAAATCACTATGCAAGAGAGCGGAACCCTAAAAAATGAAGTTTCACGATGGTATTGGGCCCTGATACTAGCGGGTGAGGAGGACTATGTAATTCCAGAAGAGATCTGGGGGAAAGACCTGCCGACGTTGGACGTCCAGAAAACATGGCAAGTATCTATGGAAAAATGTTGGTCTGTTGTAAAATCTGCTGCTTTAAGAAGAAACCATTTATTTACCGCACATAGAGCCTACTGGTCCCCGAAGAGGTTATCTAAGTTCAGCGGACAAAGAACAAAAAAATGCCCTAAATGTGGAAAAGAAAAGGCGGACGACTTGCATATGTTCCGGCAGTGCCCCCAGCTCGAAGAGTTCTGGTACGAAGTGGGTAAGGTATTAGAGAAATTGCTAGAACGACCAATTGATGTAAGTATTGACCTTGTTATATTTGGGGTGGCCAAAACAGAAGTAGGCCTTTATAAGTTAAATAAGAAACAAGAAAACCTTCTCTTTCTGTTGATTTTATTAGCTAGAAGGGAAATTTGTATCAAATGGATAAGACCCGCACCGCCTACACACTGGGAATGGCTAGCATCTATACAAAAGATAAACAGGTTGGATAGAAGTGGGAGACCGAGTAAAAAATACAACTTTTGGGAAATTTGGGAACAGTTTACACATGCATAAATATACAAAGTCCTATGATTATGCGATAGCAATAAACAACAAGCATAATGCTTGTTTGAGTAGCCAGGATGGCTAGCTCCCCTCCTTGGAAAATATTTTATTGGTAATGGAAATAAAGGGACCCTTGCCGGAAATTCCAAGAAACTAACTCCCCAAACAGTGAAGGGTCGGACCCGTTGCCGCAGGGGTCCCTGATAACTCCTTACACAATCTATTGCGGAATGAGGACAAAAAAAAAAAAAGACAAAAAAAAAAAAAGAAATAAACAAAATGTAACTTTATCACAAAGACCTATATACTCCAACACTATACCACTCACTTGACAGAAGCACCTACTCTGCACAGACACAGTAAGGATCAACAATATCCCACTAAAAAGGAAAAAGAAAAAAAATATTACACATAAGACAATGCAAAACACATCGCAAAGAATTTCATGCTCTGAACACTAACAAATATGCTGCCATTATGACACCACTTACAAAAAAATTCATTCATGCATGACAATAATACTCATTTGGAGTAAACACAACAAAAATGTTTTTCTTACCAAATAAATGCAATTACGCAAAACTGCAGAACAACCACAGCCAAAACCGCAAACAGGAATCATAAGCTTTACACTAGAATAACAAGGAGAAAATAAACCATTACAATCACATATTCAAATAATGCACCAGTCCACACACAATCCACCAGCTAAGCTAAGGGGTAGGTGGGCCTAAGAGTATAAATAAAATATTCACCCCTGTAAAAGGGGAGCAACCCTTGCCCTTGAGGCCACTCCCCAATTCAAAAATTTTAAAACCCCTGTTGTCTAGTGGCTTCTGCCCCCCTTGGGGCAGATGGGCCTAAAAAACATACTGCTGATCTGCCACCCAAAGAGGACAGAAATGGCCATAATCATCCTCCCATAAAGGGGAGCGCCCCTTGCCCAAGGGGTCACTCTCCCCCCAAAAAATCCCTGGTGACCTAGTGGGACCTAGATTAAAAAAAAGGTGAGATCTGCCCCCCCCAATGGGGGCAGACAGCCAAAAACATAGCCCCGAAGGGGAGTGACCCTTCACCAAGGGGCCACTCCCCCAAAAATATTCAATGGTGGTCCAGTGGGCCACTGTAAAAAAAATTGCGAAATCTGCCCCCCGGGGGGGGGGGGGGGGAGACAAAGCCAAAAAACATTGCCCCCCTAAGAGGAGCGACCCTTGCCCAAGGGGCCACTCCCCACAAACAAATCCCTGGTGGTCTAGTGGGCCAAACATAGGGAGACACAGCCCCCAAAGGAGAGCGACCCTTGCCCAAGGGGTCACTCTCCCAAAAACAATTCCCTGGTGGCCTAGTGGGTCCTAGATAAAAAAAAAGGCAAGATCTACCCCCCCATGGGGGCAGACAGCCAAAAACATAGCCCCCAAAGGGGAGTGACCCTTGCCCAAGGGGCCACTCCCCACAAAGTATTCACTGGTGGTCCAGTGGGCCACATTAAAAAATAAATGGCGAAATCTGCCCCACAGAGGGGCAGACAAAGCCAAAAAACATTGCCCCCATAAGGGGAGTGACCCTTGCCCAAGGGGCCACTCCCCACAAGCAAATCCCTGGTGGTCTAGTGGGCCAAATATGGGGAGAGACAGACCCAATGGAGAGCGGCCCTTGCCCAAGGGGTCACACTCCAAAATAAAAAAAACCCTGGTGGCCTAGAGGGCCCTAGATAACATAAACAGGCCCAATCTGCCCCCCCATGGGGGCAGACAGCCATAAACATACCCCCAAAGGGAGTGACCCTTGGCCAAGGGGCCACTCCCCACACAAAACAGACTCTTGGTCCAATGGGCCAATTTCTTTTAAAATTTATGCAAAAATCTGCCCCCCCCAGGGGGCAAAGATATTTATATATGTCCCCAATAAGGGGAGCGACCCTTGCCTAAGGGGCCGCTCCCCGCACGCAGTATTGCCCTGTACATAAAAAAAAAAAATCCCTGGCGCTAGTGGGCATTCCTGCTGCACAATCACACGATCGTGCAGCAGAAATGCACAAAAGAGGCATTGGGGGAAAGGAAAACCCTTTCCTTTCCCCCGATGCGTCTTTTTGAGAAATCCCCCCCTCCCCAGCCACAAAACTTACCTGTTTGTTCCCTGACGCGCTGGAAGCAAATGGCTTCCTGCGCGTCGGGGAACAAAGGGAAACCTCCAATGACATCAGCGAGCCTCGCGCGCTAACGTCATTGATGACGCGGAGGGGGGGACGGGGGGAGGCAGGGGAAGGGCTTCCTCTGCCTTCCCCGGTACAAACCCGTTGATCGGCGTCCCACGGGGGGAGTGCCAGCGCTTCCCCCGTGGGTGGGTGCCATGACGGCCTGGAGCCGTCATGAGCACACGCCCACAGGGGCGTGGCTTGCCGGCGAATGGAGACGGACGCGTGAGCTTGGAGCTCCGCACCGGCCCCGCCAATTATCCTGGATAGACGGCCGCCCGATCCCTGGGGGGCTGCGACGGGGGTCCCGTAACGTCGCGGGACCTTGGGGCGACGGCTGTGACATCCTCCCACCCGACCTGGGGCAGGCAAGCTGCGAGCTGCATCGGCGCAGCGGCCGAGCACAGGGGACAAGATGGCGTCGAGCTGAGAGAGGAGCTCCGTCCGCCCGGAGCGTGCTTTCCGCCCGAGCGACTGCCAAGCATCAGCGCTCCACTACAGGTCAGCGGAGTTAAGGAGAGTGGTGGGAGCGCTGCTGGCGAGTGGTGTGGAGGAAAGGCGCCTTGCTGTTGGAGTTGGCTGTGACCGGACCCGAGAGGACTGCGGCGAGCGGCCTGCTCCTGCGGCGTCGCGTGGGCCTGGTGGCTCGCCTGCACTACCCTGAAGAGCGGAGAGGAGGGCGGGACCGCGGCACCTGGGATTGAAGCGACGCACCACTGGTGAGCGGGCGGCTGTGGATTGCTGGGTAAGCGCTGAGGTGCAGCGGCCTGCAGTGCATCCCGACTCGACGACTGGTCTCCCGCCGAGAGTGCGGAGAGCTGGGACTGGCGGCGGGGGAGAGTCGCTAGGGAGCTGCAGGGGGACCCAGGGTCGCGCAGAGGAGAATCCCTCGAATTGAGTGCTGCCAACCCGCCGGGCTCGCTTGCGGGTGCGAGTGGACCCGGGAGGGCCGTGGGCAGTGCCCTGTGCTGAGGCCTGCGGAGGATTCCTGCGCTGCTCGGAGGACTGGGAACAGCTGGAAAGGCCTGGAGCCGAATGGGCCTAGAATGCGTTGGAATCGGCGTGCGCTGAACATGGGGAGACGGCCCTGAGCTCCCTGGCTGCGTGGCGGACATCTGCCCAAGGCTATAGTCCGTGGCATCTAGCGTGAGAGTACTGCTGCTGATTAATCGCACACACGAGAACCCCGGGACTGCCGAGGTGGCGGTTGCCCTGGTCCCCGCCACATACGAGTGGGCCCCCCAGAAGCTGATTGGGGTGATCGCGACCTGCACGCGAGAGGAGCTTGGACATCTACGTTTGAAGGCTCCCTACCTGCGAGATGGGAAAGCCTAGGGGGAAGCAGCAGGCGGCTCAGCCGGACCGAGATGATGGGGGACATGATTCCACGCGGCCGGAATCTCCCGAGCCGCCGAGTGATGCGGGGGTACAACTACAATTAGCTCGCATACTCCAGGCCATCACAGATACACGAGAGGCCCTGCAGAGAGATATTGCCACGGTTTCCGTGGGGCTGGGATTGCTGCGCGCTGACCACGATAAACTGTCGGGCAGAATGAAGCAAGCTGAAACTTCCCTGGCAACTATAGAACCAGCGCAGAAAGTCCTTACTGACCAGATGGGAGAGGTCACCCGCAGAGTGTCGGCGCTGGAAAAGCGGGCAGAAGACGCAGAAGGGAGGAATCGCAGAAATAACATTCGTGTTCTGGGCCTGCCGGAGGAAATTGAGGGAACTAATATGGTCCAGTACTTGGAGGACTGGCTCCGTACCACAGTGGCACCGACGGGACTGACGCAGTTTTACACGCTGGAAAGGGCGCACCGAATACCGGCACGTCCATTAGCATCGGGACGACCGCCGCGACCGGTGGTGGCGAGGCTCCTTCATTACAAGGACAGGGATCATCTACTGAGGATGACACGCTCGGCAGGACCGTACTCAGTGGGCAACAGTAAGGTCTCCCTCTTCCCTGACTGCACGCAGGAGGTTCAGCGCTGTCGCGCGTCTTTCCTGGCAGTCAAGCGAGCTCTTCGTGAAGAGGGCCTCCAGTACTCACTAATGTTTCCCGCTCGCCTGAGAATAGTCTTGGACGGTATCACGCACTTTTGTGAGGGCCCATCGGAGGCCTGGGACTGGCTGGAAACGTATAGAACAGGCAAGAAACCGGCCAGGGATGCTGGAACTGGAGAATTTTCGAGGCAGTTGCCGCGGCGCCGGCGCAGGTCGAGGCGACGCCCGGCTGAGGTGAGGGCGCCTGGCCCGTCCCAAACGGAAAAAGGCAGACAAGCGGCATTGCAGGCGGTGTCGCAGCTTTTGGGAACTCCGGAACAACACTCGGACACAGGGCAGGAGTCAGATAAGTTGCGATTGGGAACAGATACAGATACGGCCGATTCCCAGAACAGTGATGCAAAAATGCCTCATGTCACACCTGGCACGGCTGATGAGCTTATGTGATATATTTGTTGTGTGTTTTGATGCTTGAAGGGCTTGTATGCCTGTGAGATGTCGGTGGTACTATTTGGACACAATTAGCATCATATGCTTGAATGGTGTATTGACCGCCGGATGTGGTGGATAGATGAGGGGTCAAGAGTACGGGCTCCCGTCGAGATGCCTCCTGGGGGTGGGAGCGGATAGTATAGTAACACTGCGGGGCCTTGGTGTGGTCGACTTTTTGCTGGCGGCCACTTTCCCCACAGTAATCCCTCAGTAGCCACTAGAGGGAACCTAGTTTGACGTAGTTTGGATGGGGGCTTGTTTTTTAGTACCTGTCCTGGGGTGGGGTTGTTGGGATTGTTTGATTGTTACTAGGGGAATGTTACCTGGGGGCTGGCGCAACCCTACTTATAAGGGTTTGATTCATGGCACGGGGCACAATTGGCTGGTACTAGAGCAGGATGATTGGGGTCTGGCAGTGATGTGGGCTCGATGGCTATGTCTGAGTTGAAATGTATAACTTGGAACATCAGGGGTATGCACTCAATGCAGCGTAGGCATAGGATTCATACATACCTGGTTCGTAGGGGGATTCAGCTGGCGTTCTTGCAGGAAACTCATATTGCCCCAAAAGAAGATGTGGCACTGCAGCGCAGATGGAGAGGACAGGTTTTTAGCACCACATACTCTGCCTTTGCCCGGGGTGTTTTGGTGTGGGTCCGAGCCGGGGTTCCGTTTCAGCCTACTCGTCAATTGAAAGACCCGGAGGGCCGATATGTTTTGGTTGCATGTAGACTGAATGGTAGAGATGTGGTCTTGGCTAGCGTATATGCCCCCAATACGGAACAATCGGCTTTTCTACGGCAGTTATCTGGGAAGGTGGCCCATTTTTTCACTGGTTCTGTACTATTGGGTGGGGATTTTAATTCGATCACAGACGTCCTGCTGGATAGATCCCATCCTCCACTTCCAGAGGCGCCCATTCATAGGCTCTCCAGGGATAGGCGAGACTGGCAGCAACGGTGGGATTTAGTAGATACTTGGAGGGCACACCACCCAACTGATCGAGGTTATTCATATTTTTCTGCTGTACATGACCTCCATGTGCGGCTGGATGCGATGCTGTGCACTCCTGATCTCCACGCAATGATGCAACACAGTGAATATCTCGCCAGAACGATATCGGATCATAATCCCTTATTGTTGCATTTGAGTTTGGTCCCTGATCGTCCTGTAATCCCGACTTGGCGGTTGAATCCAACATTGTTAGAGGATCAGGTGTTTAGAGAAGCGGTGGGGGCTGGTATCACTGACTACTTCCGAGACAACACTGGCACTGCTTCATCGCTGATGGTGGAATGGGACGCTTTTAAGAGTGTGATAAGGGGGCATTGTATGGCGCAGAAAGTAGGAGTGCGCAGGGTGTTACTGCAGGACCTGGAGAGCGCGGAGCGACGATTGCGAGACATAGAAAAGGAGAGGCCTGGGCGTCCGGACTGCCAGCGGGACCTTTTGGCCGCAAGGGAAGAGGTCGCAGTGCAGATGGAGCGACTGCGTTGCTATGATTATAAGCAATATGTCACGCGGGCGCATGCGGAGCGCGACAAATCAGGGGCGTTATTGGCATGGCTGGCCAACCCAACTAGGAGAGGGACGAGTATACTTGAGTTGCGCGCACCGGATGGGGAGGCCTGTTACACGCAAAAGGGGATAAATGATCAGTTCCGTGCTTACTATGCGGAACTATATCGGAGTCAAGTTCTCCCTGATAGAGAGGCGGTACGGAGCTTCTTGACGGGGGTGACCCTCCCAATATTAGATAGGGAGCGAGCAAAGCTGCTGGGTGAGGACATCACTTTAAGTGAAGTCCGCGGCGCAATTAAGCACATGGCCAGGAAAAAGACCCCGGGAGTGGATGGACTCCCGGTGGAATTTTATAGCGAGTATGTTGATCTCTTGGCCCCCAGATTGGTGCTGCTGTATAACGCAGCGCGGAAGGATAGGTTACTGCCCTCCACGATTCGTGAAGCGCTCATTATCCCCTTGCTGAAACCAGGGAAGCCGCCTCATGACGTGACAGCCTATCGACCATTATCAATGTTGACCACGGATTATAAAATCCTAAGCCGGATTTTGGCGTCCCGCCTGCTCCCCTATATGACTCACCTAATACATGCAGACCAGGCGGGTTTTATACCAACCCGAAACACCGCTCAGAATATTCGGCGCTTATTTCAGATTCTGGATGCAGACACGTATGAGAGGGCCACTGCTACGGTATTGGCCATAGATATTGAGAAGGCCTTCGACAGTATTGAATGGCCTTATTTGTTTCAAGTCATGCACCGCTTTGGTCTGGGGGAGGGCTTTATTGACTGGACATCTCTCTTGTATTGTCAAACCACGGCCCGTGTGCAAACAGGGAAGATGATATCGGATACCTGCACCGTGGGGCAGGGAACGAGACAGGGGTGTCCCCTCTCCCCATTATTGTTTGCCCTGGCCATGGAGCCGCTGGCGGCACGGGCTCGCACGGGTCGGCATTTCCCAGGGCTGCGTGTTACTACGCAGATTCACCATATAGCTTTATATGCTGATGATCTCCTCTTGTTCCTGACGGATACCGAGGGAGCCCTTAGGGGTGCGAAGGCGTTATTGGCAGAGCTAGGTAGCATTGCCGGGCTTAAGGTTAATTGGGGAAGTCATGTCTGTTCCCCATAGCACCACAGAATGATGGGCCTGAGACTACTCAAGAGGTACGCTGGGAACGTCGATGTATGACGTATCTTGGTACTCGTATATATCACACCCACGCAGATTTGTTGGAGGGTAATGTGGGCAGGGCTATGGGAGCACTCAGGGGTTGCATGACATTTTGGAGTACGCTTCCATTGTCCTTGGCGGGATGAGTGGCCCTCCTTAAAATGGTAGCGCTCCCGAGACTCCTATATTATTTTAGAACGTTGCCCTTGTGGATACCGGCCTCGGTTTTCCGACAGTTGCGGTCAATGGTGATTGGGTTTCTTTGGGCTGAGGGGCGGCGGCGAGTGGCTATTAACACGCTGATGAGGCCACGCTCGGAGGGCGGTCTGGCGGTTCCAGACTTTGAAACATACTACCTAGCGGCACAGTTGCAGGGGCTCACTAAAAGCAGTGGTGCGAGAGATCAGGAGCACGGATGATGAGACGGGGATTAGTGTGGAGAGACATCTACTCTCCAGGCTGCTGTTGCAGCTGCCGCTGCCGGCCTCCTCTCTCACCCGTGAGATGGGGACGTTTAAACTTTGCTGGAATAGGGCGCTCAAACGTGCGCAGGTTGTACGGCCTTATGCTCCGGAAATTCCTTTGGCGGTGTGCACGGCGCTGCCGCATGGCGGTAATTGGATGGCCTTGCAGGGCTGGGAAGAGAATGGGTTGACCACTATGGGAGATCTTTATGAGGATGGGGCAGTGCTCCCCTACGCGACACTACGGGATAGATATGACTTGCCCCGTGGTGATTACTTACTCCACATGGCGCTTATCGCAGCCATCCAGGCGCATTGGAAAATGGGACTTAGTGAGCCAGCGACCTCGTTGACATGTCAGTATGTGGTCCTGGCGGCTGGCACCATTAAGGCGGTAACGTGCCTCTACGGTAGAATGACGAACGAGAGGCTGGCCCCTTTGGCGACCCTTCGGCTGCGGTGGGAGGAGGATTTGGGAGATGAGATCCCTGAGAAAGCGTGGGCAGAACTTGTTGAACGAGCGTGGAAGAGTACAAGGAATGCTCGCTTCCAGTTGGTTCATTTCTACATCCTTCACAGAGCCTATCTTACTCCGGCTAAACTCAATCAATACTTCCATACGGAATCGGCGGCCTGCCCACGCTGTCGTACAGTGGGGGCGGATTTTGGTCATATGATGTGGACATGTCCACAGCTAGGGACGTATTGGGAAGAGGTAGTTGAACTATTGCAGGATGTCACGGACAGGGACATGGTACCCACAATGGGCTTATGTTTGCTGCATTGGTTTCCCCACACCGCCAGGAATAAAACAACGAGTACATTTATAGACCTGGGGCTTTTGTTAGCAAAGAGGGAGATTACTCTTCACTGGAAAGCAGAAAGGGGCCCCAATTATGGGAGATGGCGCGCAGAGTTCGTTAAATGGGCGGACTGCGAGGGGGTTCCAAGATTGCAAGCAGCGAGCCGCGCGAAGAATGAGAAGGCGCTAGAGTTGGCGAGGGCTTGGGAAGCATTGGTGCAGCTTTTGAGGGCCCCGATCAATGAGACTGACGATGAAATAGAGGGCGCAGCCTAACGAAGACTGGAAGAAAGGGATGGTCCTGTTTGTGGTTTCACTGCACTGAGCCTTTTTTATTCTATGTGCCCTGCCCTTGGCGCTGAGAAGCCGTCGCCCTGATTGCTGCCATGTATTTTGATCTTTCATCCTCAATGCAGTTGTGTCTTGTTGCCATTATTGTTTGTACATAGCGGTTGTGCCAAAGGGGGAGGGGTGGGATAAGAGGGGGAATTAGAGCGTGCACCGATTGTTGGGGGTTATGAGGTTCGAAATGATGTTTTGTCATGGCAAGCAGAAGAACAACTGTATCACCAGTTGACTAACACTGTATTAATGGCCTCAGACATTATAAGTTATTATGATAATCATTCGTCTCAGCGAGACACAGCTGCTGAGTAGCAAAACTATCTTATGTATGTAAGACATTTGTGTAGATTGATGGCAGAACGGACTAAATTGTGATGCACGCGATTGTCTTTGTTTTTTGTGACTAAAACAATAAAAACAAATTTGAAAAAAAAATGAGCACACGCCCACTGTGCATCATGACGGCTCCAGACACCGAACGGGTTAAAACTGCCTTGTAAATAAGGCAAAGCTCCCAGCAAGCAGACAAGATGTACCCTTGTCTAGTAAACCAGTGAGCTCCCGTGTCTGTCAAAGCAATAAAAATGTAGTGTTGTCTTAAACTCTACCTGTTGCGCTGGATACATGCAGAAATATCGGCTTTTGGTGCAAATCTCAAGCCTTTTATTCAAAATCTAAAACATTGACTGCATGGCTGGTACAGTTAATAGACTTTCAAGGTCCCACTTGATTCATTAGATGGAAATGAATGATTTGGTTAAGAGGTTAAGTAGCCAGCTTAGAGAACTCTTTTTTTATCACAGCAACAAAACAAACTCACGTTCTCTCCAACAGAAACAAAAAGATGTGTAAAACTCAACTTTTCCAACCATTAATTCTTGGGAGCAGCCAGTCCTGTCTCAAGCATAATAAATCTTGGAAGATATCGAGTTGGAATGGAATCAAACATCCCTAAGAAAATAAAACGCTGGACTAGAGACTGTTTATTTATTTTTATGCATTCATTTATTGAGCAATTTTAAAGGGTACAACCTAACCTCAAAGTTTGATGGAATGCTGAACAATACAGAAGACTAACCACCAAATCCAAAACCTGCATCCTGCAATAGTTAAAGCAATACAACTTTCACAATACATAGGAACAATCTGAAATTTTAAAATGAAATAATTAGGCACTTAGTAGTAGAAGAAGTCGCCTGAAGTAAGAAAGTCTGTGAAACTGTCATGGATTCTCCTGCATCCCACCCAAAACATGGAATGACCTCCTTAAACACATCAGAGCCTCATCCTCACTTCTTGACTTCCACAAAAGCCTGAAGACCTGGCTCTTCGAATAACACTGCGGGGACCACTTGCCGACACACCTGCTCAAGTGCCGGGATTCCCTCAAGGGTGATAAGTGTGCTATACAAATTAACATATGTGAGGGATGAATTGACAGTGGGAAATGGGCATAGGATTGTGGTTCTTGCTTTGGACATACCTTTCTCTTAAAGTTTGCAATCTACAGCTTTTGTGCTTCAGTGGGTGCCATCATTTCCACATAGGATACACAAGTCGGATTGTGTGTTAATGTTCCAGGTGTATAATTATTTTGTGAGGTGCTAGGCTGTAGGTGTTAGGCCCTCAAGGAACAACATGAACAGCACACATATACAGGTTGATGATGCAAAGGCAAGCCTGTAGTGTCTATCTTGGAATTTGTACTTGGGCTATAGCCTCAAGTACAAATTCTTTGGTGTACACACACCACAGTCAGCTATGGAAGATGTCTGCTTCAGGGTAAAGCACATGTTACATGTAAAAGCACACATCTTACATGTAGATATGCCAGGTGCTAAACAGCTTGACCCCATTTTTGTGCATGTTTTCACTTGGCGTAAGGATTTAGAGCAAAGCAAGCAGGAGCGGTGCATCCCTTAGGGCCTGGGGGCATCGCCCCACTCATATTTTGGGCCCTTGACCCCCGCAATTAGATGTGAGTATTTTAATCAGAAAACTACAAAAAATAAAGTCTTTTAGCGGCGGAAGAGCAGCTGAGGCAGGACCTGAGAAGCCAGTGCGGTCGGGACTGAGGGGGTGGGGCTTACATTGACAGACATGTATTTGTCAAGTTACAAGTACAAGCCAGCAGCAGCGCACTGCGCGCACCTGGTCCCAAGTGCGCATGTCAGGTTGGGCGTCTGCCTTTCTCCGGCCAGCCTGACATGCACACTAGAGGCGCCTTCACCTGCCCATTTGTGAGCCGGGGGTGACACAAAGCTGCAGGCCCTGGTCTCAGAAATGAGCTGTGAAGCCGCCTGCCCCAGCCAATCCTGCCGCTGCTGTAACAGCAGGAGCAGCGCCTTGATTGGTTTAGAGAGACGCAGTGGTTTGGTTACTAGGGGCCTCCGTGCAGGGTGTGCTTGTGATGTCACATGAGGCAGCACGGGGTGGGAGAAGGCTGTCTCTCTCTCCCCCATTTTCGTGCGACACAGTTAGAAAGTTGCTGGTTGCTACTGGCCTCGGGCATGGCACGCATTTCAGCATTTGAAAAGACTGAGCTGAGTCACCCGAGTTCCACAAGTAAGTAAAAGTATGTTTAAGCAGTGACTTTGTCATTGGTGACTGTGAATTGGACAGTAAATACACAGGAATGTAGTATACACGTCACAAGACTGAGTTCAAATTCCCAACCTTGCTGCTTGCTTCACTACTGGAATATATCTCCGACCTGTGGTGTCCTCGTGTTCCGTTTTACTGTGACGGGTGGTGGGTAATGGGTTGCCACTAGGGCTGACCCTTGTTTAAGAGTGGGTCTTCAGAACCTGTGCTCTCGTCATCCCCAAGCAGGGCCGGCTCTAGGGCGGTGCGACCGGTGCCACCGCACCGAGTGCTGGCTTCCTGGGGGCGCTGTGTTTGCAAGTTTATTATGTTTTTAAAGCACCTGCTGCAGCGTTCCTTTCCTCAGCAATTACCAGTCCTCACAAAAATGTCAAGATAACTCCTGTGATTAATGTTCTTCCTGGAGAGAGGTCAGAGTTTTGTATAGTTGAGGTTTTGACTTATGTGAAGTTAGTGCAGAGGGTTAATATGCCTGCTGCAAAGGTGTACCAAGTAGATTTTAGAGTGCATATAATTCAAACAGATCAGCAGGTTACTGCTTTTAAAAGAGACATCCTTTTGTTACGTGCAATTTATAACTAAAAGTCCTAATATAGAACAGTGAGCTATTAACTTTCATCATAGAACTGCATACACACTGCAAAGTATACATTAGAACATTGATTAATGTTGCAAAAAGGGTTAATTTGGCTAGAAATCGATTCTTATTATTAAAGAAAACTCCCAACAATGCTGTTTCTTTTTTGACTCTGAGTTTGTGCTTCGCCACAGCAAGCACTCTTAAACTATACTGCCTACCAGTATGGCTGACATGCGACTCCTACACTTTTAGTCCTTTGGCTTATGTAACATTTCCTATACACTGATTTACACACGTATGATTGTTTGTCTCTGTGTAATGTGTGTGATGCAAAGTGCTCTGACACCCTACACTGGTATGAGTGGCGTTATATAACTAATTCAATGCATCTGAGATAGAGTGGTTATGGAGACTTGGTCACTGTTAAAGGGTGCTAGTGAGAGAATCCGTGGTGGGGGTGGTCATTGGGGGGGGGGGGGCGCCAACAAACATTGTCGCACAGGGCACCACTAGCGCTAAAGCCGGCCCTGTCCCCAAGAATGTCATCATGATCAATATACTTGAATGTTACGGAAATAGTTTCTTTCTGTGCGACCAATTTGCTTTCATTTGATTCTGGTTGGAATAGATTACTGCAGCAGAGCATATTCAGCCGAATTGGGCTCCGCTTCTGCTGCACAAAGCTGTTGGCAACTGGATTCAAATTAAAACAAAGTGGTCAGCACGGAAAGAAACTATTTCCGTAACATTCCAGTATAATGTTTCAAGTTTCTTTTTAGTTCAGTTCACCTCATACTTTTTACTCTTGGCCTAGGGAATGCAGGGTGACCCATTTTATTCATATAGGTACGATTACTCAAAGTTTTGTTTGTATTTTATGTATAAACATGGCACTTTAAAACATCAATTATAATATCTTTTCAGAATATAACAGGTTATTTGTTGAATAATTAGAATGCGCATGTGATGGTTTTGCTTAAGGAATCGATAGATGATGAAGAGGAAAACAAACAGGAACACCAAACATTAAAACGTTGCTATTAGTCCACTTTATGTTATCTTCAGAAGATAGTTATCAGACTACTTCACCTATCTGACATTAAAATGAGTTTCGTGAGCTGGTGTCAATAAATAGTACCCGATTGTTTCACTCCGAATGACTTGGCATTATTCTGGACACCTTGCATTCAGTTTTATTCCAAGCAAGCACCAAGCATCAGTAGATTTCATTTTTAAAGGTATATCAATAAATAAAGAAATATGTGAGGTACTCAGCATTGTTATCTCAAAGTCTGCTATGAGGTTCTGTGGTTATACTGAATAAGCAGCTACCTCCATCATTACCACATGCAATCTCTTTATCGATGCCATAACTGCACTTTCGCAATTTCATTATTAGTCCCTCCCCCCCCTTATGATGGTCGGGCTCACTGTGCTCGCTCACCACTGACCACTCATCACAAACTTTTACACCCCACGACTTTCAAATGTCACCAGCCGCCACTGAAAGCAAGATCACACTAACTTAGTAGATTTTGCACCAAAACGAAAGGCTTTTGATCTGGCTCACCCAGACACGCCGCCCTGCATACATTAATAGTGTAATGGTCTAAAGGGGTTTGGTTTCAATAGCAGGGTCAAACTTTAGTGCAATGTAACTTTTGTGTTTGAAGGTTGATTTGCTGCTGCTGTTTGCATTGCTTGGTGACACTTTGCAATGCTGTGGATTGTGGGAGCAACAGCCAAACTCTTAGTAAATCTAGACCAAAGTGTGGATCGTATATGCAGACCTATTTTTTTGTGCCTGTAACCTGTCACCCGTGATTTCAGACGTCTGTCTATCGTTTTGCATTTCGTTACAAATGTTGTGTTTTAATAGTAGCAGTTACAATAGCTCGCCATTGTTACATACTGCACCTTTTAAATAGTGCCTGTTGCTATCTTTTATCAGTGGCCAGCACTTCATTTCTTGTAAGGCCCTGTGTTCAAGTGAACATTTTATACATTTTGATAAGCTAATGTCCATATAAAATGTCATGGTTCCAAGAACATCTTTCTCATGCATCGCAATGTACACCAATAATGTAGAGCATTGCGCCCTGCCTTGGACAGGCACGTTGTTTTATCCTAGGGAAAAGGTCCTCTTACGTCATTGGCACTTGACCCAGACACAGGGGCATATTTACAAGCCCCTATCGCCATAGGAACATCACTTTTAGTGACCTTCCTGTGGCGGTAAACCCTTCGCCCTATTTACAAGGCGGCGTTAAGCCGCTTAACGTAGCTTAACGCCTCCTTGTAAATAAGGCCCCCCTTTCACGCTACACTTAGGGCCCGATTCTGATGCGGGTTGGAAAAGCTTCCCGACCGAATCGGTTGGGAAATGGTTTCCGACCCACTCGGATCGGGAAAGTCCAACCGGCAGAGTAGGATGCATCCGGATGTTTCCAGATACGATTTGGTTGAACTCCCATTGACTTCAATGGGAACATTTGTTCCTAACCGCATCAGAATTGGGAACTCGGTCGGGAAGACACGTTCCCGATCCGATTTGGAAGGAGCAAATGCCGTTAGGAGGCCTTCCTAACCGCATCAGAATCAGGCCATCGGTCGGGAAGCTTTTCCAACCCGCATCAGAATCGGGCCCTTAGTGTGTAAGGGGCAAGCAATGGGTGTTGTGTTGGGCGTTCTGCCGCAACACTCATTAATTTTGACGCTGCCCACATTTACAAGGGTGGAGTAAATAGGAGGCAGCGCCAAAATTAGGACCAGGAAAAATCTGGTCTTGACATGAGGAAACGAAGAGTCTCCTCATTTTTGTGGTTTCTATGAGTGCAGCATTGTGCAGCACACATAGAAACAACAAATTATCATAAATAATTGTTTATGTGCAGGAAGGTGTCCCTTCCTGCACATAAACAATCAATCCCTCAACTCAGGCTCCCTTGCACTATGGTGCAAGAGTGCCTGCGTTGGCGCTAGGCAGCTGAATTTAGCATCAGCGCAGGGAGAAACGCAGGGGTGCACCGTATTATTGTAAATACAACACATACCTGCATTTCTAAAGAGCCGGAGCGCGGTGTTACCAACTTCGGAGTTAACCCGCGCTGCGCCACTTTCTTATACATATGCCCCACAGTCTCCTATAGAATGTAGGCTGTATAGGCATTGGCTGAGAGCAACCTTGGCTTCCAGTTATGAAAGTTCTGCAATTCAATTCTCCTTTTGGTAGATTATCAAGCTACAGCTAATTAGTACAAGTCTATGCAGGAAGAAATATATACCAAGTAGCATAATGTTAACTTTGTTCATTTTGTACATATTGTTTGTGCTTGCTATTGCAGATACAACTGTGACATTTTTAACTATTGTTCTACACATTTTGTACTAGGTTGGTGTATAATAAAAGCCTATAGTATACAAGCTTTCATTGTGAACACTGACCTCTGGGTAGGCTGATTGATCATTCCCATCTTCGAGTGGGAGAGGGGGCTGAGCACACTGGCAGCAAGTCTGCACCAGCTCTCTCTATGGTAGATTAAGCCAATAACTGCTGCATTTCTGTATATCAGTTTCTTGGCGTTTGCCCATCTTTTTCGGAAAGTATCCGTCATGTTGGTGGAGCTTGAAGTGCTGCGTATAGTTTAGAGGTGAGGTACCCTCCAAAGCATACAGGAGCATCCTGTGGAGGCTCTTCACCCGTAAGACTCCTGGAGGCAAGGCCGGACTGGCTGCAAAACACACAAGATGATGGACGGAATGCTGCACATTGGCAAACATTCACCCCCAGTCACAGATCTGGGTTTAATCCATCGTTATTTTGCTTCACCACGCCACCCCAGTTCAGACATAGCCATATGCAAATCAGTCTTGACCCTGTGCCTCATGGGAACAGTCCAGACCGAACTGCCAAGCCATGTCTTCCCTGGACCGGAATCAAGCATCCTAGGACCGGTTTCGGGCTTTCAGCCCTCATCAGCCAGGATAGCTTGACTCCAGTGACGTAGTGAGCACGGGACCCACGTCTGGGCATACCCTTCCCACTTAGGGCGAAATGCAAAACACACAAGATGATGGACGGAATGCTGCACATTGGCAAACATTCACCCCCAGTCACAGATCTGGGTTTAATCCATCGTTATTTTGCTTCACCATGCCACCCCAGTTCAGACATAGCCATATGCAAATCAGTCTTGACCCTGTGCCTCATGGGAACAGTCCAGACCGAACTGCCAAGCCATGTCTTCCCTGGACCGGAATCAAGCATCCTAGGACCGGTTTCGGGCTTTCAGCCCTCATCAGCCAGGATAGCTTGACTCCAGTGGCGTAGTGAGCACAGGACCCACGTCTGGGCATACCCTTCCCACTTAGGGCGAAATGCAAAACACACAAGATGATGGACGGAATGCTGCACATTGGCAAACATTCACCCCCAGTCACAGATCTGGGTTTAATCCATCGTTATTTTGCTTCACCACGCCACCCCAGTTCAGACATAGCCATATGCAAATCAGTCTTGACCCTGTGCCTCATGGGAACAGTCCAGACCGAACTGCTAAGCCATGTCTTCCCTGGACCGGAATCAAGCATCCTAGGACCGGTTTCGGGCTTTCAGCCCTCATCAGCCAGGATAGCTTGACTCCAGTGGCGTAGTGAGCACGGGACCCACGTCTGGGCATACCCTTTCCACTTAGGGCGAAATGCAAAACACACAAGATGATGGACGGAATGCTGCACATTGGCAAACATTCACCCCCAGTCACAAATCTGGGTTTAATCCATCGTTATATTGCTTCACCACGCCACCCCAGTTCAGACATAGCCATATGCAAATCAGGTGTTTCAGTGGGCTGGCAGGTTGGGGACCAGTTTCACTCCATGGGGCCGGTTTTGTTGCTCGGGACCTGCCGCCCACTTTCCTACTTGCAGCATTTTTAAATAAGCGATGCAAAAACAAATGGTTTAAAGTGTGCTTAAAGAATACTTTACTACCATTTGTTTTTGCATAGCTTATTTACAACGAAACAACAATCCGTCCATGTCTGGAGGAGCCCAAAAGTCAAGATGGTGGGTGAGCACACTGGCAGCAAGTTGACACCAGTTCTCCCAAAGCATTATGGTAGATGCAGTTTATAGCGTATATCTTCACTGCATGGGTGCCAAGATAGATCTACCAAGTATGACCATAATCTTTGGCATGCAACATTAAGCCCTCTCCCCTTTTTTGACCTTGTGTCTCTTGGGGAGAAAAGATTCCAAGGTTTGCCGTGACTGTAACTGGATATCCTTGAGCCTTTGGGGGGCTGGCAATACAATGTTCAATGTGAACTTCCTTCCGGGAGTGTCCGTATAATGGCATGTTTCAAAGGCTTCACTTTAGTAGGATCTAACATTGCAAAATTAAGGTTTAGAACTTCACAGGTAGGACAGAAATCCATCCTATGGAGGCTTTCCAATTGTATATCCAAAGAGAAGTGGATGCTCTACAAACTGCGTTCATATATACCTTCAAATAGGTTGAAGGCCCCATTAGAGGATCTTCTACCACTGTCTCTGATTATGTCTCCCCAATCTCAATCACCTCTACAATCTGCTCATTCCATAGAACCTACTGATGCAAAACCATCCTGTACATTTGGTCCTCCAAATGCTATGCATGCTTTCCTGCTAGTAGGTATCCACGATTGTTCAGCCTAGATTAACTTGTGGCTGTACGGCTGTAGTTATTTCAGATACCAGTGTTAGGAGCATTCACACCCTAAAAGGTAGATGGTGCAAAGATATCCCAGTAAAAGATAGATGGTCAGTTTGAGGGAGAGAAACCATCAGGTGTGGTATCGGTGAGCAGTCAAAATATCGAAAATAAAATATCGACATACACTAATATCGAAGTCACAATATCGAAGGGACAGAATATCGATGTTAAGAATATCGATGGACAGAATATCGACCCTAAGGTAAGTAATATCGAATTTTTTTATATCGATGTAAGTAATATCGAAGTTAGTAATATCGAAATCAAATATATCGATGTTAATAATATCGATGTTACTAATATCGATATTTGTATTATTGTTATGTATTTTGTTATGTTTTTAATATGTATGTGTTATATGTGTTTTTGTTAGTGTTCTACTTGTCTAAAAATATATGTATACAATTTTATATGTTAATAATGTTTTTTTAAGTTATTGTTTTTTTTTTTGTACCGTAGCGGGTTGTGGGTTTATAGGGGAATAGGGTGGGAAGTAATTTAATTATACTAAATTAATTATTAATTTTTAGGAATTATAAATTAATTTTAATTATTTTTTGCGTTTAAGTTCTGTAGCGGGTTGTGGGTTTATAGGGGAATAGGGTGGGAAGTTAATTGTAATTAAGTTATAATTTATTTTAATTAATTGGTATTGATAATTATAATATTGTTAATTAATTAATAATTGGTAATTAATTTTTATTAATTAGTTATTGATTTTTATTAATTGATTAATTGATCATTATGTCATTTAATTGTAATTAAGTTATAATTTATTTTAATTAATTGGTATTGATAATTATATTATTGTTAATTAATTAATAATTGGTAATGAATTTTTATTAATTGGTTATTAGTTTTTATTAATTGATTAATTGATCATTATGTTAAGTGTATCATTTTATTATTGGAGTGTGTTGTGCGTTTATAGGGGAATACTTTTGGAAGTAATTGAAATCTAATTAAGTAATTATTAAATGTACTTTTGGGTATTGATAATTAATTTATTGGACATTAATTATTAATTGGTAATTTTTTTAAATTAGAATTTTATGGTTCTAAAACTTAATTTATTGTTGTTTTATCATCAATTGGTAATTAAATATTATTAAATATTATTTATTGATAAATGTAATTAATATATTAAGAAGTAATTATTAATTGATAATTAATGTTTAATTATTATTTTTGGTATAAAAAAGCATTTAATTGTTCAATATTAGTTAATTGGTAATTAAGTTTTAATAATTTATATGTTTTTTGTTATTAAAAATATTTTATTGTTCAATATTTATTATTTAGTAATTAATATATATTAATTATTATTTATTGGTATTTATTATTAATTTATTGTTAATACATTTTCTATTGGTAATTATGTTTTTAATAATTATTTATTGGTATTGGTAAATAGTTTACAGTTATTTAATAATTCATTAATTATTTAAAAAAATTATTTTATTTATAAGTATGTTATTTGTAACTTCTACGCTATCCAACACTTTCCCTACTGTTGCACTCTCTGGAGTTGGACTAGTAATTTTTACCCCTACGCTATCCAACACTTTCCCTACTGTTGCACTCTCTGGAGTTGGAACAGTAATTTTTACCCCTACGCTATCCAACACTTTCCCTACTGTTGCACTCACTGGAGTGGGAATAGTAATTTTTACCCTCACGCTATCCAACGCTTTCCCTACTGTTGCACTCCCTGGAGTGGGAATAGTAATTTCTACCCCTACGCTATCCAACACTTTCCCTACTGTTGCACTCTCTGGAGTTGGAATAGTAATTTTTACCCCTACGCTATCCAACACTTTCCCTACTGTTGCACTCACTGGAGTGGGAATATTCATTTTTACCCTCCCGCTATCCAACGCTTTCCCTACTGTTGCACTCCCTGGAGTGGGAATAGTAATTTTTACCCCTACGCTATACAACACTTTCCCTACTGTTGCACTCACTGGAGTGGGAATAGTAATTTTTACCCTTACGCTATCCAACGCTTTCCCTACGGTTGCACTCACTGGAGTGGGAATATTAATTTTTACCCTCTCGCTATCCAACGTTTTCCCTACTGTTGCGCTACCTGCAGTGGGAATAGTAATTTTTACCCCTACGCTATCCAATACTTTCTCTACTGTTGCACTCTCTAGAGTGGGAATAGTAATTTTAACCTCTACGCTATCCAACATTTTTCTTACTGTTGTTTTTTTGGGAGTTGAAATAGTAGTTTTATTCCCTCCGCTATTTAATATTTTTTGTATTATTTTAGTTAATGTAGTATATAATTAATTTTAAAAATATTAAAAGTAAATTTAATTTTTTTAATTTGTTATACATAATTATTTAATTTTTATTTATGTTATTGTTTTATGTGTATAGATGTATTTGTAATTTAAAATATTTTTTATTAATTTATAATTTATTAAAATAATTATTAAAACTGATTATTAAGTAAGTATATATATTATATATTATATGTATATGTTTAATTAATGTTTTATTAAATTATATATATTACTTATTAATTTTAAACATTATTAAATATTTTTAACTATGTTTATTTTATTTATAAGTATTATTTAGTTTATTTTACATATTTTTTTAACAAAAAAACCGATATTTTTGATAACGATATTTTTGACATCGATATTTTTTTCTCAATATTTTTGTACTTACCATGTTGTAGATAGGATATCGATATTGTTGACATCAATATTTTTGCTCCGATATTTTTGTAGGTCGATTTTTTGACCTTCGATATTTTGTCAGTGATCCAGTGGTATCACCACAGATTGCAGAACATTAGGGAAAGTTTAAATCTAAACAGGTTTCGAAGCAAACCCCCTGTTTCAGGAATTATTATAATACTGTAACAGGGTTAGTATGGGGCACCCAAGCAGTAAATAATACATTGGGCGCAGAAATAAGTCCCCTTTGTAAAATGGACAGTAAATAGTGATGAGACCTCAGTTTCTCTGGTATCCTTTCCAGATTATCAGCCAATTCCAAATCTGAGATATCGGACATTACAATCCCTACCTCTAATCGTTTCTTAGCTGAAGGCTGGAGATGTGTCAGGAGGATTGTCTGATAATTATGTAAACTCAAGTCACCCAGCAGAACCTAAGCAGGAGGAGCCAAGAATTACAAAAGATTCAGCAGGTGTAACAGGTGGCAATGACCATACGTCAACTTTCGAAGAGCAGAGAATAGAAATGTGGAACACATCTGTGATCTCAGATACAAACCAGAAAGAAGTAGAGGTTTCATGTTCCTTTTCTGAGACCAAACTTGATAACTTAGCAACTAGGACCAGACCAGAAAACGTAGAGTGTACCAATGGTGACGATAAAGATACAGGTGCAGAGAACTCTTAAGCAATAGCAAATTTAGGACTGCCGGATGAATCTTGTTAGAGAGTCTTGATATGTGGGGAAGCAGGCCAGACGAAAGACTCAAAGGATTTTAATTGTCTTTGAAGGGGTGAATTACAATGACTAAAAGCTTGCGCAAGATATAGTACTGAAAAGGGCATCCAGTGTAGACCTCATGGACAAAATTGAGCGTATGTATAGAGAATTGCCAACTCCAGAGTTAGAAGATGCAGAATTATCAGGTTTGGATTTTGCAGATCCAGTAATTTATGATGCAGAGAAACCAGCCTACTCAGAATTGCGAGTAGCAGAATTCCACCCAGATTTACCACTCTGGGTAGAAAAGCGCCACACATAATAAGCCTGAATTCTATTATGTACGTTAATTACTGATACACATGTTGGAATTCTGAGTTTTGTTTTAAACACCGTACCCTGCCAATTTTCCAAGGTACATTTTGGCAGGTCAAACCACCCGTAATTAACCAGAGGAGAAACGTGGGGTACATTCCATAAATAAGTTTCCATTTTTCTGAGAATAATGTGGAATTGGAGGAATTGACTGCACCCAGTAAATATTTTGCCCCATTGTAATGATATTTTTAGGGTAGAATAAATACCCTACACCAATCTGGGGGACTCATAATCAAGTCTTGCCCCAGAGATTTGCACATTTCCCACTAACACCATAAAAATTTCCATTCATAGTAAAGCATATTTTACCAATCCAGAGGATTGATTCAAAAATTGATCTAGATATAGACTCCCCAGGAGAAAAATATCATGTGTACCCTCTCATACATTTACATTTATCTGAGTCTGAGACCCCCACACCCTGTGACAAAACACCTTTCATAATTTGAGTTTCAAATACATTTCAATGCACAGTAATCACTAACATTTACTACCAATTAAAATATGATGCAGATTAAATCTGCCAAAATGAAGCAAACCAGGGGTAAACCTGCACTACATGAACCAGACATTTCTATTGCTCTTCTTTGCATTAATGAAATTCTCAAGAACCATTGCATAAATGAAATGAGTCATATTAGATGCTCCATTTTAATATGTAGGGATTTTAATGCTGTGATTGTTAAGGAAATTAGATGGGTCTACAAGCAGGTGGATAAGGATTTTGTGCTAGAATTTCCACAAATAATCTTACAAACTAGTAAACCCAATTTGATTATTCTTAATTCTCATTAATTTTATATTATAAATGTAAGTACTGAGTCTGACACTTCTGCAGCACAAGCCTATCTATCTGGCCTATGGTAAAGTATTAATGACTAGTATTATTAACACTGAAGCATGGTATTTGGTCAAAGATCAGGCTGGAATTCTCACGCCCAAGAGGGACCATGACCAGTTATGCACCATTCCTAATTTGGTGATTTATCTCCCAGATATTCTTAGAGACAGGTTCTTGCTTCTAATGTAAAATCATACATTATTACTATGTTAGTAAGAAAACCAGCAAAGCATTTTTGTTATGTGATAATGGTGGGCAGAAATAAAAATACTATGCAGTTTGCAATCGTATAAGGATAGTGATAACAGTTGATTTTATTCAATCTAAAAGAATATGTTCCAAAGAAATATTGCAATCCTCCTTTAAAAGCTACTACGTTAAAAGTTAGGCTTCAATATTGTTTGATAGTTCAATTAATTCTGCAAGCTGGGTGGAGTTTTTCCGCTACCTCTATGACCTTAGTTTGCAGCCTCTCTGAAGCTACACAAGAAGTCTGAACTTCTAGCAGCCCATTTTAATATTAATAAAGTTGCATTTGCTCTAGCAGCAGTACCTCCAAATAAAACAACTGATCTGGATTTCCTCCCTCCTGATCTATTCTTAGATAATACTCAGATTTGCGACCATGTTCTCACTCGGTTCATCAACATGGAGATAACACTAGAAGCAGCTATTATCACACTGGTCACACGGGTGAAAAATATGACCCCCCACGAACTCTAAACTGAAAACCCACATAAACATTTTTTGTAACCAACTCCTTGCTCACATACAAGAGTGGATAAAAGAGGATAGTGTGAACATCAATGTCTAAGCAGTGTCATTGTCAGGTGCACTGGGCATTGTCTAATTTGAATAAATTATGCACTTATTAGTACATCTCCTTTAAACTTAATCTTCATAAATTTGAAAAGTGGGCTCGGTTTGGTGAATAGGACAAATCTTTGGAATGACCTTAGGAAGGAAGGGATAGATAAGACAATGGTTGAATTAATGAATAATGTTCACACTAGCCAAGGGAAACATCTGATTCAGGCCTGCAGGTTAATATAGTTATGACTTTCCACCTCCTTACGTTATAAGACAGAGGAGGGTGATGATGGTTGGTATGGAACTTATTATGAGTTGTCCAGTAAATGGGCTGGGCTTTTCCCACCCCCGAACTTACTGAAACCATGGGGATTGGTACTCTGGTGTAGGAAAACTCTGCAGAGGTGGGTGCACTACCTACTATGGCCCTTATTATAAGTGGCTTGGGAAATAAGCCCGATATTTTTCACCCCATAGTTAGCAAAACTGGGGGTCCAGAGGTGGGAAAAATGCAGCCAATTATGAGTTGGACCCTAAAGCCTAGCTTTACTATGAGTTTCTTTGGAGTTGCGTCATTTTTGTGGTGCAGTCCGATGAAAAAATCATTTTTGGCATTTACTAAGGCACACAAAGCCACGTTGCGTGCCTTTGCATGGTTAAGTAAATATAAAGGAACGTAAGGCAATGCATAGCGATGCCTTGGGATTATGTTGTGTTAGGTCGAAGTTACATGAGTGAAGCATGGGTGTTCCCATTCATCCACCCATGTTTTTGATGCAAACCCATATTTAAAAATTCTTCAGCACACATAGAAGGAGGAATTTGCCTCTAAGGATTATGTTTTTGAAGGAAGGTGTACTTTGGCTGTTTGCAGCAGCCATAATCTCTGGGTGAAAGTTAAGATCGCCAAGTGTTCTATATAACTGCTTCAACCAGCACCATTGGAATTAAGAGGCCACATGTATTGAGGGCCTTTGGGCTGGACTAAGTAAAAAATGTACAACACTGGTGAGGCTGGTAACTGCTGTTACAGGCATCATCAGAATTAAGCAGTCACTTATAATGAGTATTTAGTATTGATCCCTTTTTCTGAAATATATTATGATATATCTTATTGTATTACATCTAATATAATAGATAGTTGAACATGTGTCCACACTAATATTTTCATTTCAGACAATGCACACTGTGAAAGAAACATAAATTCACTGATCATTGAAAGGTTTTGTGACTTAGGGAGTCACTTAGAGTGGAGGAAGAAGAAGGGCTCCCCTAAAAATCAGTCAGTGGCCGCCCCTTTAAAAGCCTTTGCCAGCAGTACAGTTGTTACAGGACCACAAGCTAACATGCCTTGAAAGGATCACCATATATAGGGCTGAGATATCGATGCTTGTTTTTTCTGCCCAGGATTACCTTGTGAATTATGGCAGTCCCAAATGGAAAACTCAGAACAATATTTCTCCAGGAGCTGGAAGTCAACTTCAAGGGCATTATTGGTGGGTTTTTTTGTTTTGTTTTTTTAAATAATCCCACTTTGTTTTTTTGCTCAAAAAATGCCAATTGAACTTTCATAATATTACAGCCAGGCAAGTATTGACATTTTCATCAAAAGTGCTCCTGCCTTCATAGCGGGAGAACTTTTGGTGAAAACTCCACAGCGATAAGGTAAACTCAAAGTAGGTGTAATAGCCTTTGATGGGTCAGTGGAGGCCAGGTCTCTGGCGCCCAGTTGGTTTCTGGTCAGCACCCTATAACTAAAATTACCTCCCTAAAGTTCTAGTAAATGCTTCATTTTGTAAGAAAATGAAATGATGGCCATGGACATCTGCTCTCTTATTCTCAAATATGATTTCAAAATTAACGAAGTTATCTAACATGTCTAGTAGTCTATAAAGAAGATAAATACCGTAGATAATCCTGAAGCCAGATTTAGATATATCATGGCTTTCGAACCAAGGGAATTTTGAGTTTGTTTGTTTCTATTTTATGTCGCAATGCTAATCATGGGGCAGATTTACAAAGATATCATGCAAGGCAGTGCAATAGCTAACGTTGCTGCGCTGCACTGCGCTGCGTATCATGAGAGGGACAGAGCAGGAATGCCCCATGTAAACTAAGCTATGGCACTGTCCTCCTCTCTCCCTAGCGCTGGTGCACAATTAGACTACACAGCGCCACACAAACACCTTTTCATTGCAGTGCAAGTGTGTGTGCATGTCTATCACAGGTTTTGTACTGGAAGGATAGCCTTCAAGTACAAAATACGATGTCTAGACAAACTTTAAACCTTTACAACTTTGGATGTGTGTGCTCTACATCGCAGCACACATGGAGAGTTGAAAAAGTTTGAAGAAATAAACACATTTCATCAAGTTAATGCCACTCTCAAAAGACGTTATATTTTAGTGCAAAACTCTGTCTACTATTTTTACTGGATAGAGCTTTGTGTCAAAATCCATGGGTTGTTGCATGGGAACACCCATGTGCCACCCGTGGAATGCCCCCTTATGTAAAGTAATGCAAAGCAGCGCAAACCTTTGAATGCAAATTCAAAATAAACATTTTTCCCTGGTGATGCAAACCCCCTGCAATAAATTATTAAAACTGTACCATCTATTTTTGAATTTGTCCATTCATACTTTTTCATCCAGGGTCGGACTGGGAACACAAATCAGCCCTGGCATTTCTGCTGCATCAGCTCTGGCGGGGCTGGGGTGGTGCTAGTGAGAAGCACTGCTGCCGACCGCTTTAGCACTGCTGCCGCTTTTGTTACAGGGGGTCGATATTGCAGCTCTGCTGCAAAACCGCCCCCAGTAACAAAAGTCAGCCCCGACCCCTCATAAACGGTCCCCCACCTTTCCAGCCCACCGGGAAAACACCCGGTACCCGCTGCGGCAGGTCCGGCCCTGTTTTCATCCAAACGTATTTCTTTTCTAATTATTGCATGAGAATTTTTCACCTAGACTTAATGGATCTCCCAGACGACCATAAAAGTATAACATGTTTGTATGTTTCATAGATCAATACAGTACTTCATCACCCCTATATTATCATGTTAGTGTGTGATAACATTTCAAGCATAGCTCCGTAATGCTACACAGCATTGCAATACTTAAACAGTGAGAATGGCCCACACTATTATCTTGACATATGCTTGCTTATTTCATCTGTTCATGTGTTCTTTGAAAGCCCTCGCCAAGGTGAAGCGAAACATTTAATGAGGATGAGAGCATGTGTTCTCTTGCAGGAGGATGGAAATTCCAACAGCTGCAATATGCTCTGGGAAATAAATCACAGGAAACAACAGAATGCAAAGGTTATTGATCAGATATTCATCCGGAAGTCAGATGCCAACCAGCAAGATAATTTACACTGCCTCTCTGAGAGCCATCCAATAAATAACAAGACAAAATCCTGGCACACAAAAAGCAGGACAGGCTTTATATCAAAAAGGACTAGAACAAGGAGAAATAGAATTGCAAATAGTCTTCTTGCCTGGCTCACAGAACACATTTGTAAGTCACAAGGCAGGATTTGGGCCTGATGGTTCTTTGGACTTATGTATGCACTGCAGAAATCTGTTTGATGTGATGGCCACAGTCCCGAATCCCGGTGAATCCATTCAGCTTTTCATCCTTCAGAGATTGATAACACGAGTACCACTGAACTGAGTAACAATAAGCATCTGCTATTCAGCACCAGCATGCCCCAAGGCGCGAATGTTGTTCAGAAATACATGTTATGTCAAACTATATTTCCATGTCAAGGCAAAAAAAACAGGATGAAGAAATAACACAGGAAATAGTCTTCTTTAAAAGTATTCTTGGCATACACTGAAGCACTGTCTGGAACTGTATGCCAAGGTCAAAATCAATGTTGTTGGGTGAACTCAAAGATTCAAGAATAGATTTGGATCTATGCTATTAAACAATATTGATTCCACCCCATATATGAACGGGTCAAGATCCAACATAATCTTAAAGATAACACTTGAAAAATTTGCATACCAGTTCACCTTGTAACTATAGCACACATAGCTGCGAGTCACAAATGCACTTAAGAATACGAAAAATAGAACTCCTCTTTTATAAACTGCTACATTCCTTGGTGGATCAGGCCTGAAGATCAAACTCTGTATTAGTAATAGTGCAAAGAAGGCCCAGTCCTTTCTATCTGTAGTAAATGTATATGCATAATCTCAGAATATTCCCATTTTACTACCCTTTTAGATGTTTTGGGGACAATTCACAAAGCCAAACTACAACAAGAGTCCTACTTTACGTATTCCAAAATGCCTTTGTGAATATACTCCAATGTCCCCAAGCTCATCCCGACCACTATGCTGAGTGAACTCCTGCATGTGAATTCAGCTCACAGAGTCTGCACATTCGTGCCTTCCTGTACCTCCTGGCTGCGTGGAACACTGAGCAGCAAGTAGGCATTTTAGAGATCACCCATGCTTAGCTGCTGTTTTTATGATGGAAAGTGTAAGGAAAAAAACAGAAGTATTTTCTTTCCATGGCCAAGTGTGGACGTCTTGAGACCCATGATTGGTTAGGAGTTGAGGATAAAGACTTTTACGGCCCACACTTATCCAGACGCTGACTGCAGGCTGAGCGTGTTCTTGTATAGAATGGCAGAGATACAGCAAGCATGTTCCTGGTTGTCCATGCTTCGCTGGGGAGGCCCATTGTAGCAGGAGCCTCCATTTCAGTGACTATCAATCATGTACGGTAGAGGGCATATGTGCCAAGGATGTGGAGCAATAGCTGAGAAAGCGCTCAGTGAGGTAAGAGCCTTCCAAGCCTCCTCACACTTATAGTTTGCACTTTAGCTCCAACAAGGAAGCATAGTATCTGAAATACCAGGTTTGAAGCCATAAAAATAGAAAAGTCTTAAAATCATGCTCATAATGAGGAAACACTTCCTTGAGTGGAATTTGCAATCGAAGCAAAGTAGGAGGGAAAAAGGACCAGTGTCACTCTATTGAGGATTGTGACTTGCATTCACCAGACATTCAGAAGTGATTCTCCAGGTGGGATCATTGTGAATCACAATGGATATATTCTTGCCTACGTATATGCTGCCCTGTTCATATATGAGCTTGATAATCTTCAGCCTGAAAATACCAGGGACTCCTCCAAATTCCAGCCACCCACTCAGAATCCCATCAACTGACCACTGTATGTACAGTGGCCTACTCACAACTGCAGCCCCTCACCACAGATTCCATTTATAATTAACCCACATATCACTTCACACACCAACGTCTATTCATTACCCAAAGCTCTTACTCCTCCACTCACAGCATCCATCACTAATAAGCAATCGTCACAGGACATCACCAACTGTCCCTCTCACCAGTCGCAATTCACCACCCTGTGACTCTAACTACCACTTATCATCCCACCAACTCAAATACTCGCACTCACCAACTCATTGCTCAGACTCAAAAAGCCACAAAATCCTCTCCACCTTTTGACCACTTAACTCATTTACAGCACCAAACTACAACATTGACTCACCACACTAAATGGTTTTCACCGCACTGACACACCTCTTTGACTTACCAGCACTTGCCACTCCTTTGATTGATCTGGGTCACTAGATTTCAAGTGCATTTGGGGATAGTAGGGTTTCCTGAGTGCTAGTTGACCCTGGAACAAAAGGGGAGTCAGAACCCATGCTGTGTGCACAATGACCTGATATTGGCTGTGTAGTGTCTTCCGAATTAGAAATGATGGAACCCTTTTGGCTCCACATGGACTCCATAGAACAGTGATGTAAGTGTTAGAGTGGAATGCTCTGAAGGCAAGATTTAGAATGTTGACTTCGCAGTTATTCGCAGCTGAAGAAAGATGTGTAATACTAAGCTCTGTGTGTGTTGTAGTCCTTTGCTTGTACCCAGGCAGGGTAGGATGCTACAACTGGTATGAGTTAGGGGATAACTAACCTGAAGATTGACAGTGCTCTCCCTGAGAGTTTGCCGTTGTCCAAGCAAACTGCACGTGCATGCCACGTGTGTTGCAGTCGAAGTACGGAACTGACACTTAACGCATGTGGAGTCAACGCGCGACTCCAGATTCTGTAAAGCACAACGGAAGCATTGCAAAGGAATCTTCATATCGATGATCGAGAACCTGCTGGTAAGACCGTACATAAAGGTGCCACGCTGCTATGCAAAATGCAGTCATATGTAATCCGAAGTGTTAACACTAAAGGCAGATACAACCAGGTTTTCAAAGGGCAACTATTGATAATCGCAAAGTGCAAGATAATGTTACAATTAAAAGTGGTAAAGACAGAGAGCTTGCAAAGTGCTGCCAAAGGATAAAACAGTTATTTACTCACCAGAATGTGAGCAAAGTGAGCCAGTACGACCTCAGCACCAGGAGCCTCAACCCAGACCAAGCGCAGGGGTTGTGTTTATGGAGCTGTTCGTATCTGAAGCAGCATGCCATCAAAGCTGTGGGTTGGCAGCTCAGAACAACTTCAGAGGTCTCTAGAAAAGGGAAGGGTTTCCATGGAGACTAAGAGGAAGGTCACAATTCCATCGACTGGCCAAGATGACCCAGAGGCCAGAACAGCACAGGGCCTTAGAGATGTTATGCATGAAGCAGGTCCTAGGACAGCAGACAGTGTCGGGGAGAGCTCCACCCTCAATGTCAGCCACTCTCAGAAATGGCTACAACGCTGCAGTTTTCCTGAAACCACCACCACTGTTTGATACCGCTAAAAAGCAAAATATTGACAATAGATGGACTGCTTGGATAGAGACATTTGGTGATTTCATTGATGCACTTGTAGAAACTGATAACAAAAAAGATTATCAAGTATCTCAAAAATCTGGCTGGTGATGGTGAAAAAGAGGTCATAAAGAAAATGCCGCAAACTGATGAAGAAGTCATATATCATCTGATTAAAGAAGGGTTAAACATCAAATTTAATCCAATGCTGAATGTTGATTACTGAACGATACATCTTCAACCAAGAACACCAGAATGTTGGTGAAGCCACTGATGAATTTGTAGAGAGACTCGACACACTCATCAGACATTGTGAGTTCAATACATTTAATGATGAAGAAGCTATGTGTCTGAGAGTTATTGATGGATGTTTGTCAGGTTCATTCAGAAGACGAATGCTGGGAGAAACTCTTAGGGGTCGATTCCGATTCGGGCCGGAAAAAGCACCGACCGACTCGGATCCGGAAAAAATACCGACCGACACGTACCAGTGGCGCCCGACACGCCAAGTACGATGCAAGCCGCGATAAATCCGACCGACACGTCAGGAAACCAAGCCGACCGACCGAGCCGCTCGGAAAATAGCAATCCGGCCGGAAAAACACGCGAATCCAACCGACCGACACGCACCCGGAACAAATCCGACCGAATCGTACCCGCCAACTCCAACCCGCAAAGTACGATGCAAGGCGCGAAAAACACGACCGAGTCGGACGGAGGACAAGCCGTACGACCGACACGCATACAAAACCGAGCCGAAGCAACACAATACACCGCGACCGACGCGTACGCAGCATACAAAACTGCACAAACACAGCGTGAACGAAACGGAAAACACCGTACGAGACCAATGCAGGGTCCGACTCGGTCACAAGAACGTTTCCAACATACACAAACAGCACAAAGGAAAAATCACCCAAAAAAGGCCAAACAAGCAATTACCAAGCCAATAAATACTGGGGGGGTGGGGACAGAGAACAAAGACACACCCACAACTCCACCTATATAAAGGACACAAATCACTACCATGAGCCTTTGCAAATGCCATTTCACTGCCAGCACCCAAGAGAAAGCAACCACACACCCACAGCTCATCCCTCACACAAGCCACACACCATCAGCACACCAACAAATACCTACCTCACATACACCCAGCAAAACACACACTCACACACCCTCACCTGCACACCAACACACACATCACTCACCATCACCACCCATCACCATGCCCCCAAGAAGAATCCCAAGTTCCTAGATTGTGAATTGGAAGTCCTGGTAGACGAGATCCTCAGGGTGGAGCCACAGCTGTTTGGCACTCTGGTCCAACAGACCCCCATGTCGCAGAAAACCAAGATGTGGGAGAGGATCATCAACAGGGTGAACGCCCAATCATCATGTCGGCGCACAAAGACGGACATCCAGAACAGGTGGTATGACGTGCGCAGGAGGGTACGGGACCTGCTGAAGATAGACTACAGCAACAGCCAACAGACCGGCAGTGGCCCTCCTGCCAAGCCAATATACCTCAGGCCCTGGGAGGAGAAGGTGCGGGCCATCCTTCCGCCAGTGAGCGTATATGGACTAGAGAACATCCCAGAGCCTGGTGAGTACACAACAAATGTACACAATAAACTGCCACAAAACACACACATCACTGTCAAGGGGAGAGTCAAACCATGCACACATAGCAATTACACAGCAACTAGAACAGAATCATCCCAAAATGTGTATGTCAGTCAGATAAACACAACACATGCCATCAAAAAAGTCACATCCAACTGTGCCAACACATGTACAAACACAACCACAACTACAGCTAGGCAGTGGCACAAATAGAACTAACACACACATCCACACATGTAGCCACCACAACAACACCAACACACAGTGAAGACCACTCAAAGGAAGGAATTCTGTGTATGCTGGCCAAGTCAGTGTAGCCAATAGCATCATGGGAGTCGCAGTCACACATATTGCCCCCCCACAACTGTCCCATCAACACCACCCTGAACCATGCTCACATCACAGGGAGTGGAGAAGGACTCACAAGATGGCTGACACTGGCTACTGCTGTGGGGAGCACAAGGCCCTGCTGCCAACTGTGCACCAACAAACAGCAGGACACCACTGACTGACATCCTGAGAGACAACTTCCACTCCCTGCAATGCAAGCACGTTCCATGGTGGGCTATCTGGCTGGCTGGGTGGGAAGGGGGACTTGCAGCACTGACTATAGTCACCAGCACCTCCCCTCACACCCCCCAACACAAACTCCACAGTACCCACCTGGTAGAATGCAATGCCCTCCATCCTAACACAAGATCCCACAAAGCACCACCACCCTGGGTTATGTTGTGTGAAGCACAGGGACACTCTTGGGACTCTTAGCCAAACAACTGCCAGGACAACACTCCCAGCCATCCTGTCAGCACAGCCAGCCCACCCCACAGGGAAGCAGAGTCAAAAGGAAGGAAGCATGGGCATGCTGGGAAGGGGGTGGAGGCAATAGCATGATGGGAGACGTAGTCACAGACATAGCTCACCCCCACAACTGTCCCATCAACACCACCCTGAACCATGCTCACATCACAGGGAGTGGAGAAGGACTCACAAGATGGCTGACACTGGCTACTGCTGTGGGGAGCACAAGGCCCTGCTGCCAACTGTGCACCAACAAACAGCAGGACACCACTGACTGACATCCTGAGAGACAACTTCCACTCCCTGCAATGCAAGCACGTTCCATGTTGGGCTATCTGGCTGGCTGGGTGGGAAGGGGGACTTGCAGCACTGACTATAGTCACCAGCACCTCCCCTCACACCCCCCAACACAAACTCCACAGTACCCACCTGGTAGAATGCAATGCCCTCCATCCTAACACAAGATCCCACAAAGCACCACCACCCTGGGTTATGTTGTGTGAAGCACAGGGACACTCTTGGGACTCTTAGCCAAACAACTGCCAGGACAACACTCCCAGCCATCCTGTCAGCACAGCCAGCCCACCCCACAGGGAAGCAGAGTCAAAAGGAAGGAAGCATGGGCATGCTGGGAAGGGGGGTGGAGGCAATAGCATGATGGGAGACGTAGTCACAGACATAGCTCACCCCCACAACTGTCCCATCAACACCACCCTGAACCATGCTCACATCACAGGGAGTGGAGAAGGACTCACAAGATGGCTGACACTGGCTACTGCTGTGGGGAGCACAAGGCCCTGCTGCCAACTGTGCACCAACAAACAGCAGGACACCACTGACTGACATCCTGAGAGACAACTTACACTCCCTGCAATGCAAGCACGTTCCATGGTGGGATAACTGACTGGGTGGGTGGGTGGGTGGGAAGGAGGTCTGGCTGTCAACCAAACACAATCAATGCAGACCATGTTCACACCCCAGAGAATACATAGAAATGCCCAAATAATGCAGGACAATGTGCCACACCAATATCAACCCCTGACTGTGACGACTTAGGACAATACAATGTACAGGCCCGCACCCCGAGGCACAGTCACAACTGTCAGGTGTGTCAACCACTGATGCCTGCAGAAACATGACATACATTGTTTGTGTCTCCCAAAAACAGGTGATGATAGGGACACAGCAGCAGACGCTGAGGAGTCCCAGTCCCAGGCTCAAGAGGATGCCGAGCTCACTGGCGTCGTACAGCCTCTGTCCTCCTCGGACGATGAAGAACAACCTGGCACATCCGGTGCAAGTCAACATGCTGCACCAGCAGGACCACCAGCTGCAGCACCAGCAGGTCCACCAGCTGCACCCCTGCACCCACCCCTCCAACGACTGTCACCACGAATACCATCCCTGCCGACATGGACAGAATAAGGAACAACACCAGCGCAGTGACCCTGGACCAACCTGGGGCCATGGACACCACCACCACCACCAACCCCCAAGGTGGACCAGGGTTATCTGTGCGTGCAACTGCACACACTGCACATGTCAGCAGGGGTGGTGGGAGGGGTGGGAGACAGAGGTCGCTGCTTGCAGACGTTGCTGGTGTGCATGAAGACCCACAACTGGTACGCATAGCTGATGCGTACCAGTCCAGCACCGGAGAGCTCAGCCAGGTAGTGGGGCTCCTCAGAGACATTAAACAGCAGCAGGCTGCCCATCATGCCCGCTTGGACTCCCACATGTCCCAAGTGGAGTCACACATGTCACGTGTGGACTCCCACATGTCACGTGTGGACTCCCACATGACCCGCGTGGAGTCCAAGTGGGATGTACTACATGAGATGACGGCGGTGCACAGGGACATTTTACAATGCCTCCGCCAGATGAACAGCAACCAGTCCACACCTCCCTGTGTGCCAACAACATCTGGTACCGAACAAACTGCAACTGCCACAGGGAGGGAGGAGGACTCTGGCGGAGAGTCCCCTGCACCGCAGCAGCCTGCACTTGAGGGCCCCCCCAAGAAGAGGGGTCGTCCGAGGAGGGGAAAGTGAGAGGCTGATGGCCAAGCGCAACTCCCAGGAAGCCTGAACCTGTTCTGGATTTTCGCCTTTGTGCACAGACTGTTCACCCTGTTGATGGCAACACTACTCCCACACATTGCATGGGGAGTATAAGTTGGAACAATGTGTCAGACAACAGTGGCCCCGATACTGGGGATCCTGTCTACCTGGACTTTCTATTCATCTAGGAACTTGGGATTGCAAGATTCATGTACAGCACAATCCATCCTATGCACTATTATCACAATAAACACACTAATACACCATACTTGCCTCTGTCGTGATTCCAACGTGGGTGCTGTTATGGGGATGATGAACTGCAAAATTACACAGTGTATGCGAACTGCAACAGCAAGGACAACACAGGCATGTGAGTACAGGCAACGTGACACATATGAGGGAGACACACCACCAGGGCTACACAACACATACACACCTAGGCCATCTGACTCATTGCCTACACTGATGTTGCCAGGGAAGACGGTGCAATGCACAGACACCACACCCATTCCCAGTTGTAGTCAAGTAGCCCACAGGTGCAGTAAGCAAATGGCAGTCAAATGTGTGACCACAGACAACGCACATCACAAAGTGAAGCACAGGTTTATTACACAGTTGCAACATGCTGTAACCACTACAGATGCAAGGTAATCCCACCTGGCAGCGGGCACACAGTCAACAACTGTAGACTGAAGGAAGTCCATGGGTGTGGCGCACATCACCTGTAGGGACACAACAGCTACCAGCCTGGATGTGCAATCACGTCGTCGGTGGACACAGTTCACCAAACGAATCTGAAAGTACCCTGTGAAGGACAGAAATGACACACAGTCAAAAGCAATGCAGTACAGGACAGAACAGCAAAACTCATGCACAATACATGTTACAAGATACCCACCCAGAACCAAGTTAGCATGTCAACACTGTTGGGGAGTACAGCCCACCTGTCACCACACATCGCAACACACATCCTGTCAAGTAGCCCATGGACACACTCCAACAGCACCAGAGCACCACCCACACATCATGCCAACTCACATCATTCACATGACACCTCAGGATACTCACATTCAGCTAAAGAAGTTGGTGATGAGCTGTGTGCGGACATCACCATCACCATCATCATCATCATCGTCACTGGCATCGTGGTCCAGGCCAGGATCCTCCACAGGTGGCGGATGTTGGTCATCGTCATCCTGGATGAGAGGCAACTCCTTCCGCACTGCCAGGTTGTGGAGCATGCAGCAGACGATGATAATCTTGCACACTTTCGCAGGGGCATATGGGAGGGACCCTCCGGTCTTGTCCAGGCAGCGGAAGCGGCTCTTCAGGAGACCAAAGGTCCGCTCAATCACTCTCCTGGTCCGACCATGTGCCTCATTGTAGCGCATCTGGGCAGGTGTCACAGGGTTCCTGAGGGGTGTCAGCAACCACGGCATGTTGGGGTATCCCGAGTCACCTACGGACAGACAAGTGCACATCAGCTGACTTGGAAAAGTGGGCGGAATACTACAGATCAGATCACACACAATGGCACAAAGTCAGTACACACCGACAAGCCAGGCACGCTGGTTCTGCATCTGTGCCATCAACCTGGGGATGCGACTACTCCTCATCACAAAGGCATCGTGTGCTGAACCAGGGAAACGGGCACACACGTGTGTGATGGTCATGTCTGCAAGACACACCACCAGTGCATTGACCGAGTGGTAGTGCTTGCGGTTCCTGTAGGCCTGCTCCTGGGCCTGTGGTGGTACCAAAGCCACATGTGTCCCATCAATGGAGCCAATGACATGCGGCATCCTCCCCAGGGCATAAAAGTCACTCTTCACGTCAGTGAGTCGTCGCAGTCTAGGGAAATAGATGTACCGGTTCAGGAAGAGCAACATTGCCGCCAAAACATCGCGGAGCACACGGCTGAACATGGTCTGTGACATCCCACCAGCAGACGCCACAGTATGTTGGAAGGTACCGGTGGCAAAGAAGTGTAGGGCTGCCATCACCTTCACCTTGGGGGTCAGCGCTGTAGGATACGGCCGGCCAGGCTGCAAATGTGGGGACAACTGCACTGCCAAATCCTCAATCAGCTGCCTGGTGAAGCGGTACCGTCGGATGCTGTCCCGTTCCACCATCGTTGCCAGGTCTGGGAATGGCCGATGGACAGCAGGAGCCCTGCAGTGCAGAGGAGAAGTAAGCAAGATCGTCAGTCACCCCACATATGCGGCATTGAACACACTCAAGATCCCAACATACATCATCATGAGGCACAACTACATGAAGTGTGCAGTACCGGAACGACATTTATGGTACATACATGGCCAACATCTGTCAACACGGTCCTACAGGTGGCATCAATTTGTCCCTGTTTGGCCCATTGGATATCATGATGCTGTGTCACAGTCACCCCCCAGTGACATGTGAGGACAGATGTGCCCCAGGCACCACAGCTCAACGACAGGCACATTCCCAGGGACCCTGTAATGCCACATGGACACTGGCATCACCTGGAGTATCATGTGTACACCACAACAAAACAAACATGACCCCCACAGGTAGTGGCCACACTTGCCATGGCAGGAGAGCCATGGACGTCTGTGACACACACGCACAACATCAGAGTCCATGCACACACAACGTGGATGTGGAGACTGTCTCCCATTGTGCACATGAAATCAGAGACATTGTAAACACTACATGCACAAAGACTGTGGAGGGCCATCACTATTGTGCCACTGGGACACCCTGGCTCAAACATACCGTCCCACATGGGACTCACGGGGTATGTGACATGACATACACAAACACCACTGTGAAATGTGACCATGGCACATGCACAGATATGAACAGTTGCACATCACAGTGGTCACGTACACGTAACACCCATGATCCTGTCCCCATGAACACGTGCACAGCCTGGGGGTGGCTGCCCACAGGTGACACCCACAGGACAACATGTACACCAACATACACACAATAGGAAATGCAGCCTTACATGCCTTATGATAAGGTTTGGACAGGCTGTCGTGATGTAGGTGTGCCCCTCACTCCCTGGGAGCTATCTGTGGCTGGCATATGTCCATCTGAGACAGGCATGCTGACATATGCCAGTCACATGTACAGTGATGCGTTGTACTGCAATGGACCGATCGGTGCCTCCGGCCGGCCCATTGCATTCAATGTGTGCGGGTACGCGTTGTACCCCTGTGCGCGTTGAACAGCAATGGACCGATCGGTGCCTCCGGCCGGCCCATTGCATTCAATGTGTGCGGGTACGCGTTGTACCCCTGTGCGCGTTGAACAGCAATGGACCGATCGGTGCCTCCGGCCGGCCCATTGCATTCAATGTGTGCGGGTACGCGTTGTACCCCTGTGCGCGTTGTACTGCAATGGACCGATCGGTGCCTCCGGCCGGCCCATTGCATTCAATGTGTGCGGGTACGCGTTGTACCCCTGTGCGCGTTGAACAGCAATGGACCGATCGGTGCCTCCGGCCGGCCCATTGCATTCAATGTGTGCGGGTACGCGTTGTACCCCTGTGCGCGTTGTACTGCAATGGACCGATCGGTGCCTCCGGCCGGCCCATTGCATTCAATGTGTGCGGGTACGCGTTGTACCCCTGTGCGCGTTGTACTGCAATGGACCGATCGGTGCCTCCGGCCGGCCCATTGCATTCAATGTGTGCGGGTACGCGTTGTACCCCTGTGCGCGTTGAACAGCAATGGACCGATCGGTGCCTCCGGCCGGCCCATTGCTTTCAATGTGTGCGGGTACGCGTTGTACCCCTGTGCGCGTTGAACAGCAATGGACCGATCGGTGCGCACCCATTGACAATGGGCTTGCCTGGCAACGGACGCGTTTTTGAATATTCGAACGAGTCGGTTGCTGGAAAATCAGTTGGTCACCCACAACAATGTTGCAAAATAATGTATGTCATGAAGTTGAAGATTTGAAGGATGCTGTGGGCGTGTTTTGGTGCTGCTATTCCATGGATTGGCCAGATTCAGAAGATGCTAACGACTTGGACCTATCACTTTGGACACAAGGGACAGTATCTGCCTCTCCAGCACATATATATTGCTGCATGTTCCCCTGAGAGCCCACTTGCCTGCACTACATGCTCCAGGACGACATCTGCCACTGCACTGCTGCTGTCTCTGCCCCTCTGGACCCTGCAATGGCACGTACTGTGGAGAGAGCCCCAGCCTTCAGCCTTGAAGAGAACCAGGCCCTGCTGGACAGCCTACTTCCACAGTACAGCAAGCTGTATGGGACACCAGGGGAGCAGGTGAGTGTTCTGTGCACTGCCTTTCTGAATGTGCATTTTGTCTGACTAGCAAGGCTGAGAGTCAGCACACCACTGGCTAGCAGGCTCACTGAGTAGTTGTCACCCCCCATAGTGTGTAGTGACTTGCACTGGACAGGTATGGTGCAGTGACAGTGCTTCTGAACAGGGTTTTACTCCCCATGCTATGATACCATGTAGTGACTTCTGGAAAACTGTCCATGGGCAGCCGTGCACTGCCTGGGTACACCATGTGCCCCTGTGATTGCGACATGTATATGCAACTGTGTCATGCACGGATATGTTGCATGTGTAGTAATGTCCTTATCACTTTGTCATCCTGACAGGCTTCTGCCCATCGGAAGCATGAGATCTGGAAGGACATCGTCCGGGCTGTCCGGTCCGTGGGGGTCTACAAGCGCCGGATCCGCAACTGCCAAAAGAGGTGGCAGGACCTTCGGGGCTGGACCCGGAGGATTGCACGGGTCCAGCTGAAGCTGTCGCCTCCTCGCAGGAGGGGCGGAACACGGACCCTGACCCCCCACATGCTCAGGATCCTGGCGGTGGTCTTTCCAGACCTGGATGGGCAGCTGAAGGCCAGAGAGCAGCAAGGAGGGGGTGAGTCAAAGACTGCACTGTGTACTCTGTCTAACATGCTATGTGCCCTCCTCGGGCCAGGTTGAACTGCCACAGTACAGCAGTCATGTTGTCCAGGAGCCATGTCCCTCTATTGTGCACTGCCCACTCCTCATCTGATACCCAGGTGTGGCCCTTACATGCAGGGAATTCTGTCACTTAGGACTGTGTCCTTGCAGTTTGCTTGACTCAAGGTGGGAGACAGCATCTGTTTCCCTGACTCTGTGGTGGGCATCATGGGTGGGTCCATTGCTTACACAATGCCTGTATTCTGACATGTAGGGTAGTGTCACAGGTCTCCCATATGTCCAATAGGTATGACCTGGACAGATGAGGGTTAAGAGGATGTGTTGTGGGGGGATGTACATGTGCACTTGTGCAGCTCCAGGACTTGCATTCCCCATGACCTACTATTGTGACACAGTGCAGAGTGTTGTTGTCTGGCTGCAAAGTCATACATCACTGAGACAGTGATGTATGACTTTGCAGTCATGCCTCCGCCATGGCATGTGTCTACTGATTGGTGATCCTGCAGGGGAGTGACATGTGCTACATGCACACCATAGTGGCGCTGGCTATCAGGACATGGGTGCATCATGGTGTCTGTCGCTGGTATGCATCACATGCATTTCCTATTTGACTCTGGGCATCCCTTACATCCGTAAACCTGTACTGACTCAGTGGCAAGAGCTGTGATGTGTCCACACCGTGTCCTCTGCACTGTCCAACTACTGTGTACTTGGTGCATGTGTCAACACTGGGGTGTTGCAATCCAACAGACACCAGACAGATGGGTGCAAGGCCATGTGGGATGTGAGTGCCATGCTTGGCATCAGACTGACAATTGACTTCTCCTGTTCAATTAGTGCACTTTTAGCAATGTACAACTAATGATGCCAGGGCTTGCTCTGGGATGTGCTGTGCTCACAGTGGTGTGTGCGTTATGTGCAGGTGACTGATGTCTGTCTGTTTCCCCATTGTTTGCAGATACATCCACGGCCACGGAAGGGGACAGCTCCACGGACCAGGAGGAGCCGGAGAGCCAGACTGGGTCAGCAGCCGAGGAGTGGTCGGAGGGACCCAGTGGCACGGAGGGCGAGGGGAGCCACACCGAGGAGTCCTCAGCAGCATCCACCTCAGCTGAGGACCAGAGCAACTCGGAGGATGACTCCCTTGTGGAGGCGGGTGTCAGCAGCCACCACACCCCAGCTAGTGTTGCTGTCCCCGCCACCACCAGCACCACCACCGCCCTCCCATTGGCTCCCATTCCCCAGGTCCGTGGAGGCTCCCATGTCCGGGAGCGTGTCTCCTTTGGGCCAGGCACCGCACCCCTGCCCCTGTGTCCCCTGCTGCCCTGAGTGAGGAGTCTGTGTACCTCCTTCGCCAGCTCCATGTAGGGCAGACAGCCATGCTGAGTGTCCTCCATGCGCACACCGCGCTGTTGACTCAGCTGGTGTCGTTCATGGAGGGCATCTCATCGGGCATGTCTGACCTACAGAGGGGCAATAGGTCCATGGACTCCTCCCTGACGGCAGCAGTGTCCCTCCTCAAACGGTCCCTCACCCCTCCTGCCTCTGCTCCATCCACACTCCCCAGCACCTTACCCATCCCAGGCACACACACACTGGCACACACCAGCACACACACATCCAGCACACTGACACACACGCCAATGACAAAACGCACACGCAAGCACATTCAGGGGACTGAAGCCAGACTCACAGGGGATGGGGCCCTGGAACACACACACGCATCCACATGCACTGCGCAGTCCTCAGTTCCCTCTCCCTCCAAAGCACCCTCCCTTGCCTCACCTGCAACCCCAAAGTCACAGCAGCTCTTCCTCTGTGACCTCGGCCTCTTCCCCACCGATGAAGCTGCTCCAGCATCCCGGGGGAAGAGGAAGCCCACCCACACGGAGCAGAGTGCCCCTCGCCCCCGGACACCCTCCCCCAGGCGCAGACGGACTGAGGCCCCCACCCGCAAGTCCCCCGGAGTGCTAAGAGCAAGACCCCGCCACCGCCCTGCAGCTCAGGCACAAGGTCTCCGTCCTCCATCCCTCAGGCCCCCACTGCACAGGTGCCCCCACCACACCCTGCCCCAGGTTCCCCCACCCACAGATATACCATCCCCAAGATGCTCCGGCCTTCTCCCCCTGCCACTTGCTCTCCCAGCACCACACCCCCGCTGCGCTTGTCTGTGCCACTGATGTGGTGAGGGTGTCCTCCCCCTCTGTCCAACCCACCTTGCCTGTTCCCCATTCTCCTCCCCTGGAGGTAGGCACTGCAGTGGAGTCCACTACCGCCCTGTCTGACTTGGGCACTGCAGTGGCGGACCTGTCCACCCCATCTGCAGGGTCCACTGCAGTTGTGCCGGCACCCACGACATCTGTGTCATGCCCCCCAGTTGTGCCGGCACACACCATGTCAGACACCTCCACTGCAGTTGTCAGTGGCTCTCCAGCACCCACCACCCCTTCCCTGACTCCCCCTGGTGAGCCCTGATCCTGTCCCTGCGGTGCCTGGCCTGCCCCCCGGTTGCCCCTCCTAGTGGATTGTCCCTGGTATTGTGCAGGCATGCGTAGGGTGACATCTGCCAGTGTCACCCTGTTTGAACTTTGACAATGGACTGGCCATTGGCCTTTGCTCTTTTTCAGGACTTCGTTTGGCCTCAACACATATGCTGAATAAAGCAACTTTCTTTTCTCTAGTGCTCATGCTTCAGATGTACATGTTGTTGGTGCAGCTAACCATGCCCTTGCTGCAGTGATGGTGATATCTGGTCTCATGATTATGAAGTGTTACTGTGCAGGAACCCATGTGGTCCAGGGGGAATGTGTCCTATCATGTGGTGTATCCATGTCATCAATAGCAGCATCTGAGGGTGTCATGTGTTCAGTATTTGGCAATGGGTTTCCTACTTACATTGGCAATTTCACATCTGTGGCTTCCACCCCTGCACATCTGTTGTGCCTGCCATCGTTGCATTTGTCTACTTCCCTGACCGTGTTGCCATCTCCAGTGGACATGCAGGTTTGGGCATCAATGGGGAGGGACTCATCCGTGTAGTCAGTGCAACATTGCTATACAAGTGTGTTGGATCTGTGCTGATGATTCCGTTGGCACATCCATGACCAGGCTGATGTGATGGGAGCCCTCATTTGGTGCTAATTGTTGATTGTGTGACCAAGTGCTCAGCTGACATGATGGGGCCCTACTGAGGCAACATATGGCACAGCTTTCCTCACACAGGAGTGGAGTCCCCTCATGGCAGTGTGTACACGTGTGACATTGCCTGCGCCCAAGGTGTGTGTTGTATGTGCATGTCTGTGTGTTCACTTCCATTCATCTGCGCATGCTGTGATCCCTAGTGTTGTACCTGTTTGTGATGCTTGCTGACTTGAGCTATGTTCCCCCAAAGTCTTCTCCCTGTGTTCTCTGTGATGTGGGTGCATGGCACATTACTGGTCATCAGGGTGTCACCCATAGGTGTGTTTGCTGTCAGGGCAGAGTTTGTGTGCTGACGCAGATGGGTCACAGTCAGGTTTCCCTTTGGCACTTGTTGTTTGCCCCTGTCATGTGATTTCCAGTTTGTGTTATCTTTCAGTGATTGTGACACGTTGTGTGTGTGACTGCTGGCACTCCTTAGGGTCCGGGCTGCAATGTTGGTTGTTGTCTATGTGTGTTCTTTGTGGGTGACCTTGGTTTCTTCATTGGTGTGTGACTGTGGCTGGGATCCCATTGGTCGGTGTGGTATTGCCGTCATGTCCATGTACAGCGTAGTGTGCAGTGTGTCAGACATTCAGGAGTCTTGTTGAGTGTCCATGTGTGATGTGTTTCTACACCTTGGTTCCCACCCACCACCCTGGAATAGTAATGGGTGCATGTGCAATGTCACCAGTGCATGTGTACTTCACTGCTGCACATTGTTGGAGGTCGAGGGGTGTGGTGTTGAGTGTGTGCAGATGAGAGTTGTTGCCCGGCTAGTCCCCTGCCTCCATGTTGGCCTTGGCTTACTGGCCATGCTGATTGATTTGTGCTTGTGTAGGTGTGATGGTAGTTAGTTGCTCAGGACACCTGACTGTGGTTCACAGTGTGAACGACATTTAGCTTTGTCATCACAGTGGTATTTTTCTTCAGCCCAGGGTCACCACATTGTGGGGGCCCTGGGGGTGGTGCTGTGGTGTGTCTGTGACTTGCTGTGTCAGTTGTTGTTCCTACGTGCCTGTGTGACATGTGTGTTTTGTGCTCCCTCTCACCTGTCAATGCCTGCTTGCCCACATAGGGGATTTGGATCCATGAGTTACCTTAGTGTGGCAGTGTATGCACATCTGTATGATTGGTATTCAGCTCTCCTCATGTGTTGTGTTGTTGCCTGGGGACAATGGCACCCCCACCCCTCACCTGCTGTGTATGATGACAGTGTTGGTCTGCCTGTTTGTGTTTGTGCATCTGCACCACTGCATTGGCATATCTTGGGTGTGCCATTGGCTGTATGTTGTTTGGTGTGTTTCCCCTGCTGTCCCTGGGACTCCTAGGTCATCGGTCAGCACAGTGATCATGGTTTGTGTGTCCCATTGCTGCCATGGTATGGTATCTGTTCACCTCACATCTGCTGTCTCCACAGGGTATCTGCATTTGTGTGCCCATTGGTGCAAATATGTGGTTCTGCATTCTGATGGTCACTTCTGTCATTGTGTCATTGATGACTGTTGACGGTCTCAGCCACCATGGGTGTTGTTTGTCTGCACATGGCCAAAGGAATGTTTCATTTGCACTGCAGTATTTGGCTCCCCCAATTTATGTTGCAATGGGACACATACACTACTTTGCCACAGATGAGTTTTTGGTTCTGTGACCAGGAATGATCCATGCAGTTTGGCAGTTGCAGCTCTTTCTTTGTCAACAATTACCTTTTGGTCACTGTGATGATGAGGGTGTAGACCCCATTGCCACAATGTTCAAAATGTGCTTCAGCTATGGACCCCACACTTGCCTTTTGGTCACTGTGATGATGGGGGTTTAGACCCCATTGCCACAATGGTCAAACTGTGCTTCAGCTATGGACCCCACACTTACCTTTTGGTCACTGTGATGATGGGGGTTTAGGCCCCATTGCCACAATGGTCAAAATGTGCTTCAGCTATGGACCCCACACTTGCCTTTTGGTCACTGTGATGATGGGGGTTTAGGCCCCATTGCCACAATGGTCATGGGCTGCTTGCATTGTGGGTGCCACACACATATATGTGTGGCACATGTGCTAGGGGGTCACATTGTATGTTCAATGTCATGTTCGGTGTTGTAGGCATTTGACACAGCCTGCTCACACGCTTGTCATGGTGGTGGGGGGATGTCTTAATCTTGCATTCCCTAGGTTGTGGTGTGCTTGTTGTGTCATGCATTGTCCATCCTATGAGTGGGGGTGGTAGTAGTGGTAGGCATCCAGCCCCCCTGGCTAAGGGTGGTGGTAGGCATCCAGCCCCCCTGGCTAAGGGTGGTAGTAGTGGTGGGCATCCTGCCCCCTGGCTAAGGGTGGTAGTGGTGGGCATCTGGCACCCCCTGGCTAAGGGTGGTAGTAGTGGTGGGCATCCTGCCCCCCTGGGTGAGGGTGGTAGTAGTGGTAGGCATCCTGCCCCCCTGGTTGAGGGTGGTAGTAGTGGTAGGCATCCAGCCCCCCTGGCTAAGGGTGGTGGTAGGCATCCAGCCCCCCTGGCTAAGGGTGGTAGTAGTGGTGGGCATCCTGCCCCCCTGGGTGAGGGTGGTAGTAGTGGTAGGCATCCTGCCCCCCTGGTTGAGGGTGGTAGTAGTGGTAGGCATCCAGCCCCCCTGGCTAAGGGTGGTAGTAGTGGTGGGCATCCTGCCCCCCTGGGTGAGGGTGGTAGTAGTGGTAGGCATCCTGCCCCCTGGGTGGGGGTGGTAGTAGTGGTAGGCATCCAGCCCCCCTGGCTAAGGGTGGTGGTAGGCATCCAGCCCCCCTGGCTAAGGGTGGTAGTAGTGGTGGGCATCCTGCCCCCTGGCTAAGGGTGGTAGTAGTGGTAGGCATCCTGCCCCCCTGGTTGAGGGTGGTAGTAGTGGTAGGCATCCAGCCCCCTGGCTAAGGGTGGTAGTAGTGGTGGGCATCCTGCCCCCCTGGGTGAGGGTGGTAGTAGTGGTAGGCATCCTGCCCCCTGGCTAAGGGTGGTAGTAGTGGTGGGCATCCTGCCCCCCTGGGTGAGGGTGGTAGTAGTGGTAGGCATCCAGCCCCCTGGTTGAGGGTGGTAGTAGTGGTAGGCATCCAGCCCCCCTGGCTAAGGGTGGTGGTAGGCATCCAGCCCCCTGGCTAAGGGTGGTAGTAGTGGTGGGCATCCTGCCCCCCTGGCTAAGGGTGGTAGTGGTGGGCATCTGGCACCCCCTGGCTAAGGGTGGTAGTAGTGGTGGGCATCCTGCCCCCCTGGGTGAGGGTGGTAGTAGTGGTAGGCATCCTGCCCCCCTGGTTGAGGGTGGTAGTAGTGGTAGGCATCCAGCCCCCTGGCTAAGGGTGGTGGTAGGCATCCAGCCCCCCTGGCTAAGGGTGGTAGTAGTGGTGGGCATCCTGCCCCCCTGGGTGAGGGTGGTAGTAGTGGTAGGCATCCTGCCCCCCTGGTTGAGGGTGGTAGTAGTGGTAGGCATCCAGCCCCCTGGCTAAGGGTGGTAGTAGTGGTGGGCATCCTGCCCCCCTGGGTGAGGGTGGTAGTAGTGGTAGGCATCCTGCCCCCTGGGTGGGGGTGGTAGTAGTGGTAGGCATCCAGCCCCCCTGGCTAAGGGTGGTGGTAGGCATCCAGCCCCCCTGGCTAAGGGTGGTAGTAGTGGTGGGCATCCTGCCCCCTGGCTAAGGGTGGTAGTAGTGGTAGGCATCCTGCCCCCCTGGTTGAGGGTGGTAGTAGTGGTAGGCATCCAGCCCCCTGGCTAAGGGTGGTAGTAGTGGTGGGCATCCAGCCCCCCTGGCTAAGGGTGGTAGTAGTGGTGGGCATCCTGCCCCCTGGCTAAGGGTGGTAGTAGTGGTGGGCATCCTGCCCCCCTGGGTGAGGGTGGTAGTAGTGGTAGGCATCCTGCCCCCTGGCTAAGGGTGGTAGTAGTGGTGGGCATCCTGCCCCCCTGGGTGAGGGTGGTAGTAGTGGTGGGCATCCTGCCCCCCTGGGTGAGGGTGGTAGTAGTGGTAGGCATCCTGCCCCCTGGGTGGGGGTGGTAGTAGTGGTAGGCATCCAGCCCCCCTGGCTAAGGGTGGTGGTAGGCATCCAGCCCCCCTGGCTAAGGGTGGTAGTAGTGGTGGGCATCCTGCCCCCCTGGGTGAGGGTGGTAGTAGTGGTAGGCATCCTGCCCCCCTGGTTGAGGGTGGTTGGCATCCAGCCCCCCTGGGTTGGGGTGGTGGCGCGCATTCAGGCCCCTGTGTGCATATGTGGCATTGGTGATGGGCATCCCGCCCCTATGGTGCTGCTGTTGCTGGTGTAAGTATATTCAGATTCCCAGTGTATGTGTGTGATGTGTCGTGTACGTGTTGTATGTGTTTTGTGGTTGGTGTCTGACTTACCTTCTGCGCCGTACGCGTCCGTGCCTGTTCCGGTAGTAGATGTAGAATATTGGTATGATCGGGACGAAGGGATTCATGGTTGGTTCGTGTCGTTCGTCCTTCTCGTTGCTTCGCGTCGTCCTCGTCGCTTGGCTTCGTCCTCGTCGCTTCGCGTCGTCCTCGTCGGTGCTGTGTTCGTCTCGTAGCCGTGGATCGTGTTGTGGCGCGATTCGGAGCTTATGTGCGCCTCTCCCGGATGCTTTGACGTGCCGTGCGTAGCGACGGGTTCGGCGCGTACGGAAAGCGCATCGTACTTGTCCGGCCGGACGGGGCTGCATTTTCCCTTCCGTGCGACTCGATTCGGCGTTTCCGGATTCGCCTCGGTCGGAGAACAGGACCTGGTTTGGGTGAGTACGGCTCGGCCGGGATTTTTGCTGTTGTGCGCATCGTACTTGCTCGTTCGGTGTACTGTACGGATCGGTCGGGAAACTGGCTTTCGCATGGCTTTTTCCCGACCGAATAGTATTGGGTGCGCCTCCGACCGAGATCGGAATCGGCCCCTTAGTCTGGAGCGAGTGTTAATGCCTGTCAGAGCTGAAGAGCGTGCTGATAGACAAGCTGTTGACATGGAGTGTGGAGGTGCCTAGAATGAATCCGTCATGATTGTGAAAAGTATGCCAAAACAAAAGACTGAAGGGCACAAAATACATAAAAAAAGTTGTGTTTTAGATGTGGATTTTCATTTCCACATGAAGGTAAATGTTTTGCTCTTGGACAGATCTGTGAAGGCTGTGGGAAGGAGAATCATTTTGTGACAGTTTGAAAAGTAAAGGAAAAAGTAAGTGTTTCATGACGCGAGGAGAAAATGGCCGCCAGACAGTTCCAGAAGCAATGTTCGATGCACACCCACAAGGCCAAGCAGCGACATCAGTTGAGACAACTCGACACCAAACAAAGTTGATCGTCATCTAAATCATCTTCAAACAGTTCTTCTGTATCAGTATCAAGGGAAAAGGAAGAACATGATTTTGCCATGACAATGTTTGCCTCAGAAAAGAGTGCGCATGTTAGTCTGGCCGCTTGAAAAGAAAAATGCCAGTCAAAGAAAGATCAACATGCCAAAGCATCCAAAGTCATTTAGACATTGTCCAAAGATTACACTGAAAGTAGATGGTTGTAAAATACCTTTTATTATCGACAGTGGTGCATCGATAAATATTATGCCTGAGGAGAAATACAATAAATTATCTCCATTGCCGCAAATTGCGCCATTGAAAACCAAAGTCTATATATGGGCTGCATCGACGCCCCTGAAAAGTCAAGGTTCATTTGTAGCGACGATGAAACACAAGAAAACAAAGGTACAAGCACCCATCCATGTGCTTCAAGGCATGGTGTCCAGTGCCAGTCTACTCTGTTTCAGCACAGCCACTAATATGGGACTGAATTCTGTGAATTACAACATGAATGCTCTCCATGAAATAGTAAGTCAGTTCCCTTCGTTGTTTCATGATTTGATAAAGCTTAAGACTATGAAAGTAAAGTTGTGTATTAATGAGGACGTCCGTCATGTTACTCAAAGACATAGGCAAATTGCTTTTCATTTGCAAGAAGCTGCTGAGAAAGAACTTTGGCTGAGGCCTATATCAACTTCATTAAAATCAAACACCCCATCTGTTATTTAGTTATCCCAGATTGTCACTGCCACGAGCCATGATAGTGACATGTTAAAGCTGAAGGATATAATTACACATCAGTCTCGGAACCAGCACACTTGACCGCTCACTAGTCATGGTGAATATCAAAAATACAAAAATGTCAAGGATGAGCTGTCCATAACTCAGGAAGGTGTTATATTAATAGGGTCGAGAATCCTAATTCCTGAGAGCCTGAGACAGAAAATAATTTGAAGTGGCCCATAAAGGACATCATGGAATCGTTGTCACAAAACGAGCTCTCTGAGACCGAGTCTGGTTTCCTTACCTTGATGGCAGGTTTGAAAAGGAATTGAAGGCCAGTCATCTATGCAACTGCCTTTCTACAAAAACTATTCACCACACGATGAACATGTTAGAACTCCCAAAGCATGCATGGGAGAGAATAGCCATTGACTTTTTTTGGTCCACTTGACAATGAACTTCATCAGTTGGTGATTATGGATGAATACTCTCGATTTCCACTAATTGAAGAGCTTTCATTACTACTCAAGAACGAGTCATTGAAAGACTGGATGGGGTCTTCCAGTCATAGTGAACTCTGACAATGGCCTGTCTTTCAATAGTCAAGAGTCAGATTTCTTGGAGCATTTGAATATAAAGCATCAAAAGAGCACACCTCTGTGGCCCCAAGCCAATGGATTTGTTGAGCGTTTTATGAGTATGCTAAAGAAAGCAGTGCAGCGTGCTACTCTTGAGAAGCTCAATTTGAAAGCTGTATTGAATTCTACTTTGAAAGCTTATCGTTCAACACCCCACTGACCACAGATAAAAGTCCTGCAACCTTGATGTTCGGGAGAGCAATGAACACCAAGTTGCCGCAATGGACCAATCAGAGAAAGAAGAATGAGACAACAACTCATGAGAAGGACTTGGTTAACAAACAAAAAATGTAAGCGTATGCTGACAAAAGACAACATGCGAAAAAAATTGTCTTTAAGATAGGAGATCCAGTGCTCGTACAGCAAATACAGAAAAGAAAATGTGATGCCCCTTTTGATGCAGAACCTTTTTCAAGCAGTGTCTACTAAGGGACACATGGTCACTGCCCAGCACCCTGGGAAGTCTATTATCCGAGACTCTTCTAATTTCAGGCACTTGACCAATTGTTCATCAGATCTAATAGTTGAAAGAGAGACTAAGGGGCCGATTCCGATTCCGGCCGGAAATCTCTCCGACCGAGCCGGACCCGGAGAGAATTCCGACCGAATCGGACCCTAGCAGTCCGACCGAACGAGTACGATGCGCACGCATGCCATCGGACTCGAGTCGGTCGGACTCCCATTGAAGTCAATGGGAGCCTGTCGTACAACGCGTACGCGGGCTCCCATTGACTCAATGGGTGCGAGGCGGACAAGGGCACCCCCTACAGCGTGTACGCGTCCATGCGCATCGCAGCATACATGCACAGGTAGGGGGACCCATGGGTCCCCCTGTGTGCGACTCGCACGCCTACGCGTACAGGGGGTCCGACGCGGACCCCAAAGTCCGGCTCCGACAGCTTTTTCGAGCCGGACGGCGCGAGTCGGTCGGACTGCTCGCGGCGCGCATCGTACTTACCCGGCCGGGAAACGTCTCCATAGCACGGTGCGAGTCGTGTCCATGCGAGTCGGTCGGAGCGTGTTGAAGCCTCGTTCGAGTCGGTCGGCGATTTCGCGGGTGCTTGCATCGTACTCGCTCGGCCGGACCCGCGTACGATTCGGTCGGGAAACAGGGCTCCGAATCGGATCCGGTGAATCCGAATCCGATTCGGAGCACTACCGGCCGAGATCGGAATCGGCCCCTAAGTCTGAAACATCAGCAACTGCTGTTGCTTCCACACCGTTGACGCAGATCCTGGACATCGATGATGACACCTCCCAGTTTCCCAGAACAGCATCAGGTCGAACAATTAAAGTGCCAAGAAGATTGATTGAAGAGATTTGAGTGTATATGTCTATCTATATAAATATTTTGCAAAAATTTGCAATTTCGTATTTAACGGGGGAGATGTAGTGTCTTGCGACTTAGAAATAATGGAACCCTTTTGGCTCCAGATGGACTCCATAGAACTGTGACGTAAATGTTAGAGTGGAATACACTGAAGGCTGGTTTAGAATGATGACTTTGCAGTTACACACAGATGAATAAAGATGTGTAATACTAAGATTCCTATGTGTGGCGTAGTGCTTTGCAGGTACCCAGGCTGGAGAGGACGCTACAACTGTCTATGTCTTTACTGTACAATAGGCTCACCACAAATGTGAGATACCCTTTTTATCAGTTTAAGTGTGAGAACCCTGGATGGTAGGACCTTTGGCATTTATGGTGCAGTCTGGTGCTCGCCACTATTTCAATATGAGATAATTGTGTTTTCTCCAATATTTGACATTTGTGTGCAATATAGGTAAAGAGAAGAAGTGAAATACACACAGGTCTCACCTCATTATCTTCTCCAAGGTTTATACTCTTCAACAAAAATATATGGGATGGTGGTTTCTAGGTACAGTTCAAATCCAGTGACAAAAGCTGCAGACATACCAATTTTTCAAATCTTAATGATAAACCATGCATCAAAAATTCACATGGATGCAGTTTTTGTCTATTCCACTACACTGTTAAATGGCTGCAAACATATGTGGTCTTATTTTGATAGAGTGGTGGTGGAATAGCTGTGAACATGACCTATAATTACCTATATATACTTACCTTAACAAAATATTTGTCCTTAATACTTAGGCTTCAATGTTTTGGCCACCTCATATTTCCTAGTCAGTTTTTGGGTGGAATGGCCCTTAGGGGTATCTTTGACACTTGATTGTCATTTAATGTTCACATAAACAAGCTGTCATACACTAGCCTAATTTTTCACAGACTTTTATGTACACTTGTGCCTCTTCTCCCTGACTTCAGTAGGAAAGTCATAGACAGACCTACTGCAATTCCTTGGTACTCGGTCTCCCGCAAAACTTGCTCCATCAAATGCAGAGAATTTAGAACAGGGCTGCCCATCTGACCCTAGGACTGAAAAGCATTGGCAAAGCAAAAAGGTTTCGCATGTGCAAGACCTATTGGTGTTGCCAATGTTTTTTTAAGATGTTGCACAGTAGTGTGGGCTGCTGTGCAACATGACTCACAGTAAATATAAAGTGTTGACTGTATCATAGTGCTTTGCTTTGATTTACTTTAAGCCGTGTTGTGCAGCAGCCCGAGCTGCTGTGCAACATGCCTCAAAACCGCGTGGGCGGATGGCAAGAAACAAGAGGGTGGGGTACAAAGAATGTGCAGCGGGAGGAGGGTGGCAGGGTGGGTTAAAGAGAACAATATTTTTAAAAGAATGGATGGCGGGGAGAGGGCAGGTTAAAATGATCGGAGGGCATGGAGAGGATTGACTCAACAGAGACGTGGAGGAGGGTGGGGTGAAGGAGAGAGATGCCAGAGGCATGCACTCTCTAAGAGTGCATGCAAAAAAAGCTTTTAAAAAGTACCTGCAGGAGCCTGCGGCAAGTGGAAGGACTCTGACCACAGGAAGCTGTGCTTGGTCCATGCTACAAGGCAGGAACAAAGACTTGAAGCCCAGGAGTAACCCGGAGGCAGGGATGAGGCACTGACCTATAGGAAGCAGGGAAACAAGAGTGACGTGGGAGCCAAGCAATGGTAAGTAAAGGTAAGCAATGAGCAGGCTCTAAGCTGCTTTTAAGATGCTTTTACAAGCAATTTGGCAAGCACAGCACAAGTGCTGTGCAGGGGAAACCTAAAAAATAGCCCTCATCTCTATGCATATTAACACCTTACAGTGGCTAATCATTTATAGATGTTGCTTGTTCAAAACACTTGCCCCTGTCATCATCATATCCATTTATCAGCACTATTCTGTCTTAAGGGGCTCTTTATTCCCTACTCTTCAATCAGAATTGTGAACTCCTCCGACGCTTAGTTACTCAATGTGCCAAGGTTCTACCGCTCCAGACGTGGAGGCTGTGCACTTTTGGTATTCACAGCCAAGGCATTAAACAGCCTCCCTTTCCACCTTCGGACCACTAACGAGAAGATTACTTTTCACAAATTGTTGAAAACCCTTCCACTTTCTGATATCTCTTTGGTTTTGACTCTGCCCAAACCTATTTGCAGTGTCAGGACACCCTATTTCTGGTTATTAGTATGCTCTATAAATGTTTAAATCAATGAATTCCAATGCAGTTTGTAATAATTATTCTTCTTTGGCCTAACTTTGCCTCCAGGGATAGGGCTCCTATCACTTCTGGATTTACTCCACATATATTGATTTCCTGGTTGTCTAATAGTGCCTCCAGAGGTTGCAATCTTAGTGCACTTGGTTGACTCCATAAATAAATTTGCTAGGGGTGTAACAGTGAATCCACTAATTAGGCTGTTATCACAGCAGGGTGGACTTTAACTATCACCGATAAGAGGAGCATTGCTATGCAGATCTTGGAAACACACCTCCACAGTCTTCAATGCCACTAGTATTCAGACTACCAATAAAGACTTGCTCTTTCCTATAATGTGAGAGCTATGACTTAAAATGGCACTGGTTGTATATGATATCACTCATTCTCTCTTTTTCACACTGATTCATGCCCAGAGCACTGTTACACGCTGCTGCAATATGTTTTTAGCACACTCTATGGGCATCACAAACAACATGGAAGTTTAGAAGACATCAGAGCCAACACCTTCTCTCATTCACGCATTGGAAGATTGGGTCCTACATATTCACCCACTTCGGGAATGTGCTAGGGACTCCACAAGAAGTATCCTGACTATTATTTCCTATTGACTCTACATCAATGTCTGATCTATTCTTCTTCCCTTGGTGATTTTCCCCTATGCTGGTTGGTAGCATTACTTTGTTGTCCTGATGATGACCCTTAAAAATCACTCCCAATAATGTTGAAACGTCAACATATGAACCAGTGGATTCATATGATTTATCATGATACATGCATTGTCCTCTAATTTTGAGTCTTGCTAAGAGTCTTCAACTTTATTAGCCCCTAGCAAGATATGTTGTATACATATTTCAGTACAGCACCAAGCACAACTTTTTCACTGATCTCACTATTCACTTTCACTGCATCATTTTGTGGAGCACCAGCAATGTGATATGATGTATTAAATAAAATAATTGTCTTATTCTATTCGTACGTTTTTGCATCATGAACACTTGGCCTAGGAGGTTTAGGCTGTAAACCTCTCCCAAAGGGAACCATTGTCTTTTTCATGTATTTATTAGCCCAGGGTTACAGGGTTGCCCCATAATAGTTTGTGATCCTCCCTTTACCACAGCAAAGGGCTCTGTCTAGAAATCATGGGAACTACAATTGTTTCCCATCTTAAAAAAGTCAACTCATTCTTACTTTGGCTTGACAAAATACAAAATAATTTGCCTCCAGAGGATTGAAACACAGCAGTCAGACTTGTAGCTTGAAAGAAACTATGGAGCTTCACTTCCCAGCCAGGAAACCTTTGCTAACCATCAACCTCTGTATCACCTTCAAGACTGTCTGTCCCAAGCACAAAAGCAACAAAATACAGCATGCCTGTCTTAGTTGATCATTTCACTCTTGAATGAACATCTACTTTATATTCCAGATTACACTGTGCCGTGAAAGGAGCCTTACATGTCACATAACTGACCCGCATATATAGGATTCGCTGCCCATGATCATCTGCACTGAAACTAAACATACTGCTTTAAAACTCCATATTTTCTAAAGACCGCATTTATGAGTGGACGTGGTTCGGACGGCCCCCGGCCATCCTCCGCACACGCCCACCGTGACGTCGGTCCGACGCACGCAAAGGGTTAAAGGTGCCTCCTGTGTCTATGGCAACCTTGCAGATTTGGTGTTTTTCGGTGTCTATGTTTATGCCTCTATTGAAGTCTGTGGCTTGTACCTTTTACGTCCTAAGGCTCTTTACCCCAGCAGTCAGGTCTGTCCATATGCGCCTGGGGTACATTCAGTGGCGTAGCTAGACCTACTCCTACCCGGGCCGGCCCCTATGTTTGCCGCCCAGTGCAGGTAAGAGCGGGGGGGCGGCCGACAGACAGATGGTGGCTGACACGTGTTAACTTTCACCTGTTAAAGTTGGAAAACATGCGAAATTTAAATTAAAAAATAAAATGAGTGGATGATTCTGGGATTTAAGTTGTGTTGGCCGTTCAGGCCAAAAAAAGTGTCAGTGACACTCCCTCTTTAAAACCTATTTTCCCCTTGTTTGCCTCCACTGGCTCTTCTCTGTACCCCAATTAACCCTTGTGCGAACCCTCCCACTACACAAGATTGCCAGAAGCCCACATCTCCTGGTAAGTAGTGTCCCCAAGGATCTCAGAATTCCGATGTGGCCCGTGACTGGTGTAAATTTTATTAAGGGCCTTAGAGGCATTCAGTACTAATGTAAGGATTATTTTTTCTATCAGTTCAACCAGCTTGTACTTTTATCTACATTAACCAAAACATCTGACCTTGGCAAGCAGGTGCAATGATTTTTTTTTTTAAAGAAATGTATTGCAAGCCTATGCCATCAAAAAAAAAAACTGCCACCTAAATGTAGCCTTTGTATTCTCGCGATAAATATTTTAATTAAAATAAAATCACAGATGTGGCCATTTTAAAAGTGATTTTTTTTAAAGTTACAAGCCTTCCAGTTGTCCTCTTCAATTTAGTATTATTATTTGTAAAGGAGACAAGAATAAAGACACAACCTACAGTGTTACAATGTCACTTACACACCTTATAACAACAACTTTAAAAAGGAGATGGAAAATATATAAACATCTAACTGGGAACCCGATGTGCAAGCAACACAAACAGCAGTTGCATAGAGATAAAAAAATAAATAAAACATATATGTATCACCACCTTTGTCTCTTGAGAAAGGATCTAATTTTAGGTAGATGTTGAACTATCTACCCTGGCTTTGTGCTGTCACACAAAGTCAAGGCGGTCAATAAATAAAGTGGGCTGACCAATTGCCCAAAAGCGTTTTTGTGGTGGGCGGAAGCAAGATGTGAATGTCACTTTACAGACTAATAGATGACGTCTGCTGACCAAAAGCCCTTGTATGTATATCATGTATACATTTTTGGGAAAAACAATAGTCTGGCAAGAAAGCTATAGTCCAGACCTAAAACGGATTTAATCTTCTAATTCTTTTTTCACGACAAGCTCCATTAGTTTAGGAGAATTTCACTTATATGGGATGCAAATTAGAACTTGTTTAAATGTGCTGCACATGTACATTTGTAAATGTTAAACCCAGGGTTTAACATTTACAAATGTACATGAAAACCCGTGCTAATATTTGGTTTAAAGAAAAATAGAATAAAGAAAAAATCTAAAAAACACGTCTTTGTGGCATTTCAGGTATTCCTGGCGAATTACAAATGCTGTTGATTCAACACTGCAGCTAAGTGTCAATTTTCGAAAGTAATGAGATTGCTTTTCAATTTGACGTGCGCGTCTGCCACAAGCGAATAGGTACTCGTTCACAGGGGCGCTTTTAATAGAAAAGATAAGGCGGGGCCCGTCACAAAATGCCGGTGGAAGGCTGTTGCTGGCAGCCATGAAGGAACGCTAAAAATGTACATCCATATCTGTAAATGCTCCCTGCCAGCGGCGGGGGTAGGAGGTGGTCGATGGGGGGCGGTCAGGAGCAGGTCACCGTTTCATTGCAAGGCGCGAAAGCATAAATAAATGTGGATTAAAGTCACAGTAAATCCAGGTGCTAAATGCGAAACTGGAGACCCAAAAAACGATAAGAATTTATTTTCCGCTCTGTTCCTGTTTAGAGCATGTTTTAGGACTCGCATCTGAATATTTAGCAACAAACACATACGAACTGTAATTTCAGTGAGCGAAATCCGATCTGTGTGCCGTGTAGGCCTCTGGCGTCTGTGCTTCATATGTAAACTCCTCCACCCCTCACAGGTGCGCACAGGCTCGCTGAGCGCCGTTTATTATGCAGCAGAAAGGGATTGTGCCTGCAGTCCCCAAGGGCAGCACTTCTGTACCTAAATATATCCGGCACCGAATTCAAAATCACACTTTGAAGTCCGTACATTTGTAAGCCCTTTTATCTGCTCCTGTGTAATTACTTTGAAGCCGGGGGCTGCCTTTGCATTTCCAGTTTCAGAGTCCTCATTTGGAGATTGGCAGTTTTTCGCTCCTGCTCCATATTCAATCCATCTGATGAATGCATGAAATGAAATAACATTAATAACGTTACCGGTTTGCACTTTTGTAGAACCCGTCTCAATGGTACTCCTTTTATCAACCTTGAATACGACCAAAGGCTGAGTTGGCTCTGAAAACATTTGAACCTGCAGCGTGTGTGTTGCACATGCTTACGCTAAATTGCACACCTGATGTTCCCTACTAAATATAGCGTAAGCGATCGATCTTTTATTTACCTAAAGTGGTTGAGGGGAGGAAACAACTCAGATAAATATCAGCAAAGTTGTCATGCCTGGAAAGACCACCAACTCCAAAGTGCAGTTTGAATATTTATTATAAGGCCAAAAACAATTGGATGTGAATACATCTCAGTAGCAAAGAATAGAGGTACAGAAAAATTAATACAGAGCCAAGTTTTCGAATATAAGTAATTCGGCCCAAAAGACAAATGATTATAAATTCCAAAATCACAACGCAACACAGAATAGATGCGATATTCAGTTCTCGACTCATTGAAAGAAGTCAAAATCTTTCCCTACACTGCTCTAGATGAGGGCCCTTCCTGTCTCTCTTCTATCATTCCCCAACGGTGTCAGCACGTGTTGACTTCCTAAGAAGTACTCACGTCAAATGGGTCGTTTTAGCTTATGGCTATGGAGCTTGCTCTAAGATGCTCCTTCTTCTCCAAAAGCTAGCAGAAGTCTGGACTCGCTGTCCCTGTGCATCATACAAAAGATGAGATTCAACCCACAATACGTCATTCTTCTTAAAACTTTCCATTACACCTCTATGCAGTAGCTTTTTCTTTTCATGGCACAAATTTAATTAATGATATCTTCTTTCCAGTGGCCTTGGCTTTCAGACAGACCAGATACGCAAGGCATCCTCCCTTCTCGCTTCCCAGCCATCTTCAAAGACATTCCGGGTCTCTCCTTAACTCTGAAAATAACGATGTGTATTCTTTCACCTGCAGTAGGATGAGAACATTCTATTTTCGAACACAACAGCATTTAATTATTTATTTCTCGAGAGCAAGGAGAATCAAACCTAAGACATTGGGCCTATAATTCAGGCAACTTAAACTAACCACAATTACGGTGTATAGAAATAATATCTTCCTGCACATTATGCATGAAGGAATCGTAATACATACAAAGTTCTACTTAAATGCGTTCACTAGTTTTCAACATCAAACGATTCAAATAAATGTTTCTTAATAGTCATAAAACACTGCAAACAATACGAATACATGACAGTGCGTTTAAACCATGAGTATAGTGCACTCATACAAAATAGAGTGCTATCAGCGCTCTATCAGTTCCCCCCTCTTATGACTAGTGTCATAACACCAACTTTCTATTCTCCTGTATTTTCTCCTTGTAGAAGAGACCGACCTAAACAGAAGCTGTAGCTTGCCGTCCCTGTCTGAATTATTCTAACCCCTTAAGGTGCTGGTAATGACTGTCCTGCAGTCGTTCAAGTTGGAGCTCTCGCTTTCTCGAAACAGTCTCCTGATGTCGTGCCTTTTGCCATTTGTAAGTTTTGATGGCTCCTAGAAGGACAAATATACAAATGACAGCTATTATAATAGGCTTCAAGATATATCCCATTATTCCTTGTCCCAAACTTCCAAACCAACTGCCTATCTTGCCAAATCCTTTCCCCACTTGTTCCCAGAGTCCTTCGGCAGCCATCTCACGTAACTCTTGGTGTATATCTGAAATATTATTGATATATTTCTTTATATCCCGACTGTTGTCAGGAATATAAGTGCAGCACTGTTGAACTTTCAGCAATTTGCAGACTCCTCCGGCTTTTGCTAGCAGCACATCTAGGGCAAGACGGTTCTGCAAAACCATAGCCCTTATCGAAACCATCTCCCCATCTACAAGTAATAAAATCTGAGCTGTATTTATTGAAAGCTTAGCCACTAATGTTGCCAGCTTTCTGATTTTCAAATCATTCAAAATCACACGCATACTCGGTATCATAGCTCCAAATATGTCCCCAATCACTTCTCCTGCACTCACACTACGTTTTCCTGTGAGGTCCTTTTCTTTCTAGGGGCCATAAATCATTCACGTGAAAAATCTTGGGAAATACCACAGCCAAATAGCACGTGCCATACCAATTTTTGGGCAACTTCACATAGGCATTTTTTCCACACACAAAATACACATTGGGCACTATTGTTATTTTGTCCAATAATGCCTTTCTAATTGATTCTTCGACCAAGAAGACTTGCTCACAATCACTCTCACCCACAAATATCTTATCATAGTATGTGGTGGGGTGTCTGATACACAACTTTCCCTTCTGCTGGAAGTCTAATTCTAAGGGTCCAAAACTTCCCTTTGCTTTATGATCTAATTCTTCTTTAGTCCATGGGGTAACCTTGTGCTTTGGATCTGGTCTAAATAGAGTCTGTCTATGCCGATCTTCTATCTGATCTATAAATTTCTTTTCAATGTCAGTCAACATGCAGGTTAAATTGTGTCTATGGGCATAGGACGTATCTAAAGTGATGGTAGGCATGAAATACTTTGACATGTGCTCTACCTCCTTATAATAATCATATTTATTTATGTATTTAAGAACGGGGACTTCTGAGAGTACCACATCATAATTTGAGAAATAGTACTCAAAGTGTGCTTTGCTATAAAACATGCTCAACAACACACTACATGTAATGCCATAGGTCAAAGGCAAATGATGGTATCGAATGCCTTCTTCTACTGAGGCTGGTAATTGCATACACACATAGCAATCCTTCGCTTCCATGGTATCCACATACTCATACAATAATCGAGCATACGCATTCAAAGTAAAATCACCCTTGGACAAATCAACATGTAGTCTACGACTAGTTTCCTTAATCATTTCTAGATCCCTTGCATATGCATCCTCATCTGTCTCAGAGATTGGTGTAGTAAATTGTAATTGTAATCCTGAGATCACCCTGAGATCCAACTAGAGATGTAACAATCACCACAGTTATAACAATAAGCACCACTGCAATGAGGGTGCCAATGATGCACTTCTGTTTCCGTGTTGAATTTTCGGACACCATGGTTTCTACTGATCCGTTCTGAAGCACAAAAGGGAAAACACAGTCTCTGTCTGTTTTCTTTGTTTGAACAATGTCTTTCTCACTTCTCTCCTCTCATGCAATTAATGTCCAAGTTCATTCGATTGATACTAAACCTATTGAAGAGATGTAGTCAGCCCTACTCCTCACTCCATCATCTACTAGAAAGTCCCTAATTTTCAATCTTCTTAAACTGGGGTCTAAGTTATCTTCTTTCTAAGGCCTAATGCTTTCTTTGGTTATAATTCAAGCTTCATCGTTAATGATATTTGATCCAAGTATTTCGAGGACAAATTGCAAAATCTCCGCACAAATTTCTCCTAATTCTTGCGCGGTGAGCTGTTGGCCAAATGAAGGGAAAATAACCTGATTGAGGATCAGGAAACGCAATCCAACAGCTTTGGAGGATTTGGAACTTGCAGAGTTAGCTTTCCAAAGGCTTCTACGCCTGGGACCAGCAACTGTATTTCAATCGAGAGGGTGTCCCCTTCGTAGCTCACCATACCAGCTCCCAACCTCCCGGACTTCGCTGGGCCCTGCATCTGCAACCAGGTATGTCCACTCAGGAGATGTGTATCTTCGAGACGCTATTCTTTCTCTTCTGGAACGTCTCAGACCATCCGGTCTTTCTTCTGCGTCACTTTGATCTGATTCAGATGTTTCAGGAATCGGAGTGAGATTTTTCTCGGATGCGAGCCTTATATTCAGCCTTTCTTTTCTTGCTGGCCACTTCTCCGCTCTTGCATCTGTTCTCCTCTCTTCCTCTGGATCTGATCCTTCTGAAATAGACCTCTCACCTTGTTCTGGTGCGCAGTTCACTTCTGCAATATCATCTATTTCAGGATTTGGGCTCAGTTCAGGAGCACTCAGCTCTCGTCTCAAGTGCTCACTCGGCTGTTCCGTTTCATCCGAAACTCTTACAGCTGGGTCTGTGCCTTCGTCGTTGTCTGTGTCAGGTCCATACATGCTCCTCGGAACCAGGGGACTCTCTTACTCTGCAGGCGCTTGAACTCGGCGAGTGTGGGAAGCGTGTATCCAGTTTGGCAATCCTCCACACTTCACAGCGGTACTTGTGACCAATATCACCTGATTTCGCCAGCGAGCATCAAGACAACTCTTCCTCACGTGCTTGCGAACTAGTACCCAATCACCTGGATTTAGATCTTGCAGCAGGTCTCTCGAGGTGGATGCAGTCGCAGCCTTGACCTGGTGGGATACAGAAGTAACCACATCAGCCAGTCCCTTACAATAATCCAACACTAAATCATCAGTGATGTTTATCAGTGCTGTAGCTGGCACCATAGGCAAACGCATAGCTCTTCCGGTCAAAATTTTGTGGGGAGACAGCCCTGTTCTCCTATCAGGGGTGCTACGCAGACTCATAAGCACCAGGGGCAACGCATCTGGCCATTTCAATGAAGTTGATGAACACACCTTTGCCACTCTCGATTTGATGGTGCCATTAACCTGCTCTACGAGACCTGAAGCCTCCGGCCTGTAGCTACAATGCAGCCTCTGATCAATGTTTAAAGCAGAGCACAACAATTTCATGATTTCACTGTGGAAATGAGTTCCTCTATCTGTCTCCACTGCTATCGGAAATCCGTATCTCGGGATCACTTCTCTCAACAACAATTTGGCTACTGTGAGACTGTCACATCGTCTAGTTGGATATGCTTCCACCCAACGCGAAAAGATACACACCACCACCAAAACGTATCTCAACCTATTGCACCTCGGCATTTCAATAAAGTCTAATTGTATCCTATTGAAGGGATCTCCAGATCTTCCAATGTGACTCAGTGCAACCACAGTTCTCTTTCCAACATTCATTTGTTTTCCAAATAACACACCTGTGACATACCGTTTCAGCCCACACATGAAAGCGTGGATTAAACCACGTCTGCCTAAACACTCGCACCATAGCATCTCTTCCCAGATGAACTGCTCCGTGAATTTGCCTTGCCATTGGGCTCAGTAGACAATTGGGTAATACTCCTCTCTCATCTGTGGACACCCAAATGCCATCGTCTCTTTTTGTGCAACCTGCTCTGACCCAGGAAGCAGCTTCCTCTTCTGGGACTTCATCCTGCAATCGCTTCACCTCATCCCAAGTATCGGCTATAGCTAACATCATGCTGAGCTCGGTCTCTTCTGTGCTCTCGCCTACATATTCTCCATTGAAAATACAAACATGTTCAGCGCAAAATCGTGCCACTTCATCTGCATAATTGTTGCCCTTAGTGACAAAGTCTTCTCCTTTTCCATGAGCTGCACATTTAACAACTGCTATCTCTTTGGACTTCTGAAAAGCTTCCAATAGTTGGCGCACATACTCGCCGTTACGTATAGGTGACCCTGAGGACGTTAGAAACCCCCTCTGTGACCATAACTGCCCAAAGTCATGAACTACACCAAATCCGTATTGACTGTCAGTATACACAGTCACTCGAATATCAGCTGCAATGACACAGGCACGTGTCAAAGCGACAATTTTGGCCACCTGAGCAGAGAATACTCTATTTAAACAGGCAGCTTCCACTACTCCCATGATGGTGCACACAGCAAACGCTGCTCTCAAATACCCTTCATTGTCTCTAAGCATGAACCATCAACAAAAAGGATCAAATCAGATTGGGGCAAAGGTTCATCGACAATGTCAGGTCTGGGTTTGGTAGATAGGTCAGTAACATCTAGGCAGTCATGCTCTTCACAATCCTCATCTCCTTCCTCTGCCGGAACAGGTAACAATGTAGCAGGGTTCAGGGTGGTACAACGTCTAGGGTAACATTTTCAGCGGCCAAGATAACCTGCTCATATTTGGTAAGTCTGTTATTGGTCAGATACTGTGTTTTTGTTCTGGTCATCAACAATTCTACAGAATGGGGCACATAAACAATGAGCGGATAACCCATCACTATGCTCTCACATCTTTCAATGCTGACACCGGTTGCAGCAATGGATTTCAGACATCCGGGCAACGCAGAAGCTACAGGATCTAATGTAGCTGAAAAGTAAGCTACTGGTCTATGGGCACCCCCATGTGTCTGCACTAGGACTGCTAACGCACATCCCTCCTTTTCACAGCAAAAGAGCGAAAACGCTTTGTTATAATCCGGCATTCCGAGAGCTGGAGCACGACAGATACTTTCCTTCAGCTCACGGAAGGCTTTCAAGCACTCGTCATCCCATGGTACCGGATCACTAACATCCTTTCAAGTCAGTTTCAACAGAGGCTTTGCTTGCAAGGAGAAATTTGGGATCCACTGTCGACAATAGCCGACCATTCCCAAAAACATGCAGGCTTTTTTTTGTGTTTTCGGAGTTCCCATTTGCAGAATCGTCTCTATGCGATCTGGTGACACCCTTCGTTTTCCTTTCTCAATCCGGTGTCCTAGATACTGAACTTCAGACAAACAATACTGTAATTTGTTTGGAGACACTTTGTGTCCATTCTTTGCCAAATGATTCAGCAACGCCACAGTGTCAATTCTGCAAGCATCCTCAGTTTCTGAGGCGACCAGGAGGTCGTCTATATATTGCACTAAGACTGAGATTTGGGCCATCACCAGTCCTTCAAGATTCTTTTTCAGACATTGACTAAAAATGGAGGGGCTTTCTGTATACCCCTGAGGAATTCTTTCCCATGTTAATACACGATCGTCCATCCTAAACGCAAATAAAAACGGAATTTCTTCATGCAATGGTATGGAGAAAAATGCATGACACAAATCTATCACTGTAAACCATTCTGCTTTGCATGGTACCTGGAATAGAATAACAACTGGATTCGGTACCACAGGACAACATGGGATCATAATTTCATTAACCCGACGCAGATCCTGCACTATTCTGTACTTGCCACTTGGCTTCTGCAATCCCATGATGGGTGAGTTGCAGGGACTTCCTCTTATCTCCTTAAGAATACCTTGGGCAATCATAGTCTCAATCACAGGTCTTATTCCGGCCACCGTTTCTGGAGTCAATTTATATTGTGGCGTTCGTGGGAATTCCGCATTGGGTTTAACCTGTATCCTAACTGGTTCAACCCCTCTCATCAGACCTACATCCTCGCCTATAAAATCCCACACTTTCGGATCAACTGAGTCTCTCAAGTCATGTGGCAATTCTGCTATTGTGAGCACCACAAACATTTCTGCACACAGACTCATGTTAGCCATTTTAAAATCAGCATCTTCATCATATGTTTGCAATTCCACACCTCTCGGAGTGCACGATATAGTACAATTGAGCTTGCACAGAAGGTCTCGTCCCAAAAGACAGACTGGACTTGAATTACACACTACAAATTGGTGTTTGTCCCGAAATGGTCCTATTCTCACGGGTAATGCATTTGTCAATGGATTGGTCATTTTCTGGTTACTAACCCCCACTACTTGAATCGATTGTCCCGAAAGAGTTAAATTTGGGACTACTTCAGTTCTCACCGTGGAGCGAGCAGCTCCAGTGTCTAATAGGAAGGTAACAGGATATCCATTCACATCTGCATCTACAAATGGCCCACTCTGATCTACTTCTAGGATCGCATCTAAGGTGCATTCCTCGTGCACCCCCATCTGGCACTCTTGTAAATCTTGATTTTGATCAAATCTATCTCGTATCTCAAAATAAGGCATCTGATGGTATAACTGATTTTGCATAGGTATCCTAGGAGGTTGAGGTACTTGCACTTGCGGCTCATATCCTCCTCCATACATAGACCTGGGCCTTGTCACAGTATTGACAGTCTCGGACAACTGCCCCTCACCTTCCATCTGTATCTGATTTGCTGGATTCGATCTACAATCGTGCTTCCAATGCCCGATTTTGTGACAATAATGGCAGGCAGTGACCCTTTTCTGTTGGGCCACCCATTCACTTACACCTGGATCCATTCCTCTTCCTCTACCCTGACCAGGTTGGGTCACTATCTGTTGTCCCATTCCTCTTCCACCTCCTCTACATCTACCTCCTCCAATCCCCTGCGTCATATCAGCGTTTCTCAACTGCACCAACATCAACTTGTCCTTCAATTTCTTCTGTGTCGACTCCACTTGATCACTGCAATATTTAGCATAACGCAAAATCTCGTCCACCGACTTTTTCTGCCAACATATCAAGTGTTGCTGTATCATCAAACTAATATCAGATTTCAGTCCCAACACAAACTTCGAGACAAACTCTCCCATATCCTTTTGTTCAATTGTATCCAATCCACTATGCTGCTTAAAAGCCAACAACAATCTTTCGTAATAATCATGTACTGATTCCTTAGAGTCTTGAGTGGTGCGATCAATCTTCAACCAATCAACAGTTTGAGGAGCTACTTTCGATTGCAACCACGTAATCACTTGCTCGTATTTCCTCATTACATCAGGTGAAGGACCATGAGTCACTGAATCTCTAGGTGGCTCTGCAGTAGGCCACTCAATGGCAATCTTACATGCCGCCCACAAATCCGCTGGCACTACTATATCAAACAAGGTGTTTAAATCAATCCACAATACTTTTGAAATCTTTACAAACCGATCTATTTGCTTCTACCACTCAGCAGGTTTTTCCCTCAGCCGAGGAAAATCATTCGTAAATGCTGCTAAATCACCCCTGCTCCATGGCACATGTACATACCCTCCATTCTGTACCTCCCTGAGGGGGAAATGTCCTGCAGCTCCCGCCCCTCCACCCGGGGGCGGAGTATTTCCTATTCCAGTCTGAAAGCTTTTCTTTTTGGCCCATCTTTCTTTCCATTTGTCTAATTCTTTCCGTGTTCGCACCCCTATCACTAGTTCTCTAATTTGTACTTTCAATCCAATCGTTCGCTTCTCTTCTAACTCCTTATCTGTGTAATTTAATCTACAAGAACCCTGTGTCAGCTTTGTCTTTGACAAATTAACCTCATACCTTTGTGCCAAAAGCAACAATGCATCATAAGCTCGTTTGGCCTTTCTTGTCATGTCTTTTGCTACGAACAGTAGTTCGCTCGAGTCAAACGTCTCAATTCTGATAAGGGGTAAATTACCTTCAATCACCTCATCTAGTTCTGCCTTTAATCGTACCACATCTAGCATTGGCGCTTTTATTGCGCTTGTTAACACTTTCTGAATTTCCTCGTTTCTTGTATCTTCCCTGTCACAACTTTGGGTTCTCCTAGGAACCGCACCCTCTTCTATCTTTGAAGCTGGGCGTCTCTCTCTTTCCAAGCTTCGACTTCTCCAATGGTCACCTGCACAAACAATCTGTGGCTCAAACAGTACTCTAGGCGCTTCTTGCCTCTTGCTTGTTTCTTCCCTCGGTATCATTGACTCTCTCACTGGTTGAACCCACATTCGAAGGTCAGACCTAGAATTCGCTAGAGCTCCTGTCCGTCTTCGTTCTGACCCACTATCCATCCTTGATGGATCAGCTGTAGCTGGCAGTGGAGTACTAGATTCCACTGGTATCCGACTTAGCCCAGTCCCACTCATTGCAAGGGTCCCTCCAGACATTGTCTCTTCCCCTTCACTTACTTGCTGTTGACTGTCATCGGTTCTTTCTCTAGGAGTATATATCGGAACCACCGGCCCTATTGTGACTGGTACCGACAAAGCATCTGGTATCTGCATGTTTCCTGCAGGTGGTACTGGCTCAGGGTCTGGATACCTCATTCCTCCAGACCCTCCCGGAAGGTGTATCATTGTAATATTGCCTCTTGCTCCTGCCAATTGTTCCTCTGAACCCAGTTGTCCCACACCTAAAAGCTTTTCTGATGGGCGCAACCTCTCTGTCTCTGATCTAGAGTCGCACGGTGGAGGACGATCCGCTAACAATCTATCGAGGAAGCTGTCATCTGTATCACTGTCCTCCTCTGTCGTCTTTTTCCCTTCAGCTCCCTCTTTTAACTTAAGAAATGGGTACAAGCGTTCTCCCTCTATGGTGTCTACTCTCCATCTTTTCAACTGGGCATCCCATCTATCATCATGATATGCCTTCATTGCTATCCTCATCCTTCCTCGTGAAGCCTCTCTCCTTCTTGCTAGAGCAGCTCTCATCCATGCATCTAATGCCTCAAATTGTGTGGGTCTAGGGGGAGGTTTCAGTGCATTCATCACCCCCCTCAGCTGGGTCAGCACTTCCATACGAAAATACCCATAACGAGGGAAAGTCAATTCACCCTCTTTCTCTGTAATTTTATGCCAATTCTGGAGCCACACTATGGTATGAAGTCCTACATTTGTTGCCATGTAATGTGCTGGTGTGTCTTCTGGCAGAGCTTCTTCTCCTACCCGAGTCACTACCCCTGTGTCGCCTCTACACAAATCTCGCAATACCCTAAAGCATCTCATTGTAAAATCGATCAATTGTAAACCCAAAATACGCTGTTCCACTGCAAACGAACGTCCACCAATCCCAGCGCAGCGTTACACCAACCAACCTATCACAGCACGGCGCACCCTGACGTCACTTCTCACTCCTTGCAGTGGCTCAACTGCCTTTACAATTTCACCGCAAACTCACTTACACACATCCGTACCACAAGTAACTGTATATCCAAAAGTTATTAAACCAAGTAACTGTTCCTACATAATTACAAGAACTTACAGTCACATAAACAAGTAATTGTCTGTCTCTAAAGATTGATAGAACACTCTCACAAGAACATTCAGCCGTTGTGACCCCCGACCTGCGCTGGTCACTCAATCGCCATAGTCCACCCCTGGTACCTGAGGCTTTCTACCGCGACCTATTCCTCATTCACACAAAGTTCCCTAACACAAGTGGATCGTCGCTAGCGCTTCACAACACCCACATTTGATCAGACAATTACAATACAAAACTATCCCGGGATCTTGGACTTCTCTCGAGTCCGCTCACCAAAACTTCCTGCTCCGCATGTGTCCGGACCAGTAAACCAAAAACCACATTCACTCAACATACATCATACTCCGCAAGACATCACCCACTTACTCATCACCTCAATCTAACACCACAATTCCTTTCATACTCATGCCACCACTGTTTCCGCCGCACCATCAACGTCCGCCAGTCTCCGGTCTCCGCCGTCTTCCACTCCACTTCAGGGCTCTTCAACCTTCAACCCAAATCCTGATTACTCCCCTCACCTTAGAGGTAAACCACTTGAAAGGTAAACCATCCTCTGCTACCATTTGCTTACGCTAAATTGCACACCTGATGTTCCCTACTAAATATAGCGTAAACGATCGATCTTTTATTTACCTAAAGTGGTTGAGGGGAGGAAACAACTCAGATAAATATCAGCAAAGTTGTCATGCCTGGAAAGACCACCAACTCCAAAGTGCAGTTTGAATATTTATTATAAGGCCAAAAACAATTGGATGTAAATACATCTCAATAGCAAAGAATAGAGGTACAGAAAAATTAATACAGAGCCAAGTTTTCGAATATAAGTAATTCGGCCCAAAAGACAAATGATTATAAATTCCAAAATCACAACGCAACACAGAATAGATGCGATATTCAGTTCTCAACTCATTGAAAGAAGTCAAAATCTTTCCCTACACTGCTCTAGATGAGGGCCCTTCCTGTCTCTCTTCTATCATTCCCCAACGGTGTCAGCACGTGTCGACTTCCTAAGAAGTACTCACGTCAAATGGGTCGTTTTAGCTTATGGCTATGGAGCTTGCTCTAAGATGCTCCTTCTTCTCCGAAAGCTAGCAGAAGTCTGGACTCGCTGTCCCTGTGCATCATACAAAAGATGAGATTCAACCCACAATACGTCATTCGTCTTAAAACTTTCCATTACACCTCTATGCAGTAGCTTTTTCTTTTCATGGCACAAATTTAATTAATGATATCTTATTTCCAGTGGCCTTGGCTTTCAGACAGACCAGATACGCAAGGCATCCTCCCTTCTCGCTTCCCAGCCATCTTCAAAGACATTCCGGGTCTCTCCTTAACTCTGAAAATAACAATGTGTTTCTTCCACCTGCAGTAGGATGAGAACATTCTAACCTTGAACACAACAACATTTAATTATTTATTTCTCGAGAGCAAGGAGAATCAAACCTAAGACATTGGGCCTATAATTCAGGCAACTTAAACTAACCACAATTACGGTGTATAGAAATAATATCGTCCTGCACATTATGCATGAAGGAATCGTAATACATACAAAGTTCTACTTAAACGCGTTCACTAGTTTTCAACATCAAATGATTCAAATAAATGTTTCTTAATAGTCGTGAAACACTACAAACAATACGAATACATGAGAGTGCGTTTAAACCATGAGTATAGTGCACTTATACAAAATAGAGTGCTATCAGCGCTCTATCACACACAGCAGCAGGTGAGGTGCTCCAGGCATCAATATGACGTCAGGCCTGATGGTCAAAAAGACAGGAGTGCAGTACAACATCTTTTTTTGCCGCCTTCCTTTCATTTAGTGATGTAATCTATATACTAACAGGTCGTATATCAAAGTTCCAGATGCATGGGTCACACAAGATATGCCTAATGCATAGTAATTATGCATGTAGCTCTTTGCGACCCTCTATGATAGGCTTGTAATGCAGGGTGGTGGTCTGTAAGGAGCAGCGGATCACCATGGCTGCATTTGTATTCACAAACACTAACCAGTTTTTCCTAAAGCAGTCCACGTTCGTTAAAGAAACAGATGCTGCTTTAAAAAAAAATCTTTCCAGTTTGCAGCGGGGCCTGCACGGGTAAGCGTGGTGGGCGGGGCTGGGGCGGGGTTGGAGTGGGGGGAAGTCGACAGACGATGGAATAGGTATAATTAAATAAATAAATAATACCTATTCTGTCGCCTGTCGGCTTCCCCCCTGCCGCGCCCCGACTCACCGCGCTTACCTGTGCCGGCCACAGCTGCCAGTTTGGGAAATCATTCAGGGAGCATGCAGTGGTCCCCTTGTCCATTGCCTACTCCACCCCAAGGCCTCCTAACACAACTCCCAAAGGGAAAGCGATCCAAAATGGACAGCGCCCTCTTTGAGAATCAGTTACTACCTCCTTTAAGGTATTGGTAACTGTTCAATGGTTTGCGACTACAGTTGCAGTCACAATCAATTGATACATCTCATTGCGGTTTGCAGTTAGGAGAAGATGCCCTTTTAATGACATCTTATAATTGCAATTTGGAAAGAGCCACAAAACCCCTTTTGTGATTTACAAAGGATTTTGCAAATTGCAACAGTAGTTTAGTATATTATAAAAAACATTTTACAATCATAAACCCTGTGATTTTGTGAATCACTCCACAGTACAGTGGAATAACCTTCAGAGGTGTAGGAATATATTCAAGCAATGGAGGCAAATATCCACATTTTACTCCCTCAGCTGGGTAATACCAGTATTAGGTACTGGCTACCTTTTGCCACTCTTTCCAAATCCAGTGTAGGGATGACTTTGGACTGTATACATGTGAAATTGTCTTTTGTTCCATCCACTCAGAAAGCCTGCTCTTAATAATTATGAATCATTATACAGATCAGACACAGCTTTAACTCAGGTCTAAAGCCATGCTACATCAACCAGGCCTGATCACCTAACCTCACCCCTTAGGTATTTCCATACCCTGGGCTTCTCGTGGTATTATGACCAGCTCTGTCCCACATTAGACTGTGCTCCCACTGCGCATGTGCACATCTGCTTTAAGATCTTCAGGGATTTGCGGATTTCTCCAACAGTTAAGGTCTTCATAGAGCATTGGCATCTGCAGCATTTTGGTCACACTTTTTTATGGTACAGAGTTGTACGTGAATTGGCTCCAGTGCACAGCCTTTGACAGGTGATGCTTCGGCCTTGCACCAGTGCCAGGGTACAACTGGAAAGTGGCTGAAAGAGAAAATAACCCCTCCACTACTTTTAGAGAGGGAATGCTCTGCCATTTTAACCCGAGCCTGGGGCAGACAGGCAGAGCGTACCTCTATTGTAGGTCGAGCAGAGGCGCTATCTAGTGAGCTAGCACATTTGATGTTAGCATATATAATCAGTTTATAGAGTCTTATACGCTGTCAATGCTGCCTTGTAGTGTGCTTTCATTATCCAGGCCCTGTTTACTTGATGAGTGAAAGTGGATTGAGGGGCATATTTACAAGCCCCTATCGCCTCCGGAGCGCCATTTTCCATATTTACAAGGCAGCGCTAAGCCACTGAGCGTGGCTTAATGCCACCTTGTAAATATGCCCCTTTCCACCGCAGTCCTCTGCAGCAAAGGGGCGTGCAATGGGTTTTGTTGTGGACGTTCCACCACAACACCCATTGCTTTTTGACGCTTCCCCAGATTTACAAGGCTGAGGCAGCGCCAAAAACGAATACCATGGAATACCAGGCGTTAGAATGGAGATACGAGAAGTTATCGATTTCTCCTTGTTTTTTGCTCTTTCCATGTGTGCTGCATTCTGCAGCACACACAGAAAGAGCAAATCACCATTATTAAAGGTGTCCCTTACTGCACATAAACAATCATCCCTGCAGCACAGGCACTCTTGCAACATGGTAGCAGTATGCTGGCGCTAGGACTTTTTTTGCGCGAGAGGTAGGGGAAACACAGGGGTGCACCCCTGCATTTTAAAAATGTTGGAGCACTGCGCTGCCAAATTTGGCGCAGCTCTACGCTCTGACATTTATTTGTAAATATGCCCCTAATAGAGGGGTCCTCACTCACTCTTTGATGTCTTTATATGAGCCTCAAATAGGTGGGAATACCTCCAGTTGTTTGACCGACCTGTTTTTTGTTTATAAGCAGAGACAACAAGCAAAAACATCACACTTTTATCATAAGCATTTTACATAAAACATTTTTGGATTCAAATATCATCATGAAATCTAACCTGATACTCATGCAATTTACCTTATAATTATGAGTGAAAGGATATACTTTGAGTTTACAATTCTGGGATCTAAATAAGTGAACTGCAGTTAACATGCAGCGCTCAGTTGTGAGTGTTTAGTCCTGTAAACTTTATCAGGACGTAGGCAGGGTTTCAAAGCTAAGATCTAATAATTAATATAAATAAGGGGAAACGCATCTTAAATTCACGATGCAGTCATACCTGGCAACTATACAGAATGTCCTCTAGGTAAATATATGGCTTGCAGTTAAAATGTTGCAAAAAATGGTAGCCCAAAAGGTAGACTAAAAATGGTTCTTTATTTGAAAAATTGTGAACGTAACGATCGTGGATATAAAAAACAGAAATCGTTGTCTCTGAATCATATAATAATCGCAATAGAAGATGGCCCCACATACATGTAAGGTCGGAGGGTTTTCAAGGTAAAGAGTTCCTTGGGTTTAGAAAGGAAGTGTGAGGAAGGGAAGCAGCCCAATCAGTGCAGGGAGAAGTAAGCAAGTTGAGGGAAGCAGTGAAGAAGAAGGCAGGGCAATCTTAACCGCTTCGCCGCGATCGGAATTCCGCCCAGGTGCTGGACATTCCGATCGCGGGTGTGGTCGTGACGAGCTCAGCTCGTCATGCGCACAGCCCGACCGCGCAGCATGACGAGCTGAGCTCGTCATGAGCATCGAAGGGTTTAAGGGGTCCTATGTGCTTGGGGTTTCAAAACATAAAGGAAGAGGAATTGAGGATGTAGTCTAACGGTTAGGGTGGTGGACTTCAAATCTGGGGGACCGGGTTCGAGTCTCGGCAACGACGCTCAACATCCTGTGATTCTGGGGAAATCACTTAATCTCCCCGTGCCTAACAAAAATGAATGTGTCCTCATGTAACGCAACTGGTGCTCATGTAAAGCGCTCTGATACCTGATTTTGGGTCAAGTTTGCGCGATATAAAACTTTGAGAAAAGAAAAAAAAAATGATTCAGGATTCCCCTCTTCATATAAAGGAGGCAAAGAGGTCAACAGGAGCAGGGCAGAAACAGACCTCAGGGTGCCAAGCAGGTAATGAAATGAGAGGAGGATGGTGGGTTAAGAAAAAATGAAGAAGCTCAGAGTTGTCTCCCCCACACCCCTCGCCCACGGCAGAGGTAGGAGGCATAATCGGAGAGACATCAAGCCCAAGCACCACCCACTGAACTGAGAAGAGAGTGGAAGAACGAGAGGAACTCTACATAAATAGAAAAGGCAACATTTTAAATGCAACATGTTTTACAATATAATACAAACAAATGCAGCCCACAGGATATTTACCACAACATTATTGCACGGATAAGCCAGTGTAAGAAATTGGGTTATTGATTGTTTGCTGGGGGGGGCTAAAAACCCTACTCAAGCAACAACCACAATCCTTGTCGGGATGAACCACAAAAGTCACTAAATTACCTTGCGCTTTACCCTCTAGTAGTTTAGCACAAAAGCAGTCAGGCTTAACCCTAGAGGCACTGTGCACAGTATTTATGCAGCACACAAACAGTAATAAGGAGAAAATACAACACAAGAAAATAATCTCAAACCAATTTAGAAAAACAGAGAACATTTTAATAAATAAAATGAAACTAAAATGACAAAAATCCAATAGGTAAAACCAGAGATATGCATTTTAAATGTTTTAGGTAGGTATAGCGCACAAAGCAACAAATGCTACTCGCAACGTCAGGCCAACCGCGATGGAGCGCGAGCTGGATACAGGGACCAGGTTAGTCCAGCTGAAAAAGTTTTGTTCTCAAAGTCCGGCGCGAAGAGGCCAGAACTTCAGGATTTCTCCCTTTCATTTAAAGGAGTACCCTCTGATGCCAGCCAAGAGTCCAGAACTTGGGGAGGCTCATCTTGGGGACCAGGGCCTCACTCTAGCAGAGGCCAGCAGGGCTCAGACAGGTCCAGGCAGGTACAGTTACAACAGGTCAGCTGAGCAGTTGCAGTAGGGCCTCTGGAGCTTGTTGTGTTCCTGTAGCTCAGAGCAGGAGGTTAGTCAACTGACGCTTGGAGTCACTCAGTTAGCCTTCGAAAGAAGGGAGCAGGTCCAGTCTTCCTCTGCAGAAAGCTGGGTAGGCTCCAAGCAGCAGAGCAGTCCTCTGAGGAACAAGGCAGGCCTCAAGCAGGAGGGCAGTGCTCTGGGGAACAAGGCAGGTCTCAAGCAGCAAGGCAGTCCTCTGGGGAGCAAGGCAGTCCTTCTTCTGTAATGTCCGCAGGTTCAGGAGTGTACTGAAGAGTGGCTCAGCAAGTCCAATTTATATAACCTGGTGCCAACCTTTGAAGTGGGGGAATTTTCTAGTCTACCACCACATCTGGTTCTGAAAAGTTCTTCCTTTCCCCATGCGAAGGCTCAAAGAAGTCACCGGTCACAAAAAGCCGAGTGATATGTTTCTTTGTGTGTGCTGGAGGCAAGCCCTTTGAAATGTAATTGGGGAAGGGAAAACCTCTTTCTCCAGCCATCCTGGCAGGGTGGCCAAATCTGCCCACACCTTGTCCCCTATTGTTCACTGTCTGGGCCCAATATGCATTCTTAATGGGGAGCAAATAACAGGCTCAGGCAGCTGGAAACTACTAGAAGGCCTTAGAAGCTTTTGGGAAGAAAAATGAAACTTGCTAAAAGTATCATTTTCAAAATTGTAACCTAAAATACAACTTTACCATTAAAGAGGATTTTAAATTACAATTCATTTGAGTCCAAACATGAAATTATACCTGCTCCCAATCAAAAGTTAGAACATATTAAATGTAATAGGACAACCCAATGTTATCCATTAGGAGAGATAAGCCTTATAGTAGTAAAAAACAAATTTAGCTTTTCATTAGCAGTACATTTAAACTTAAAAACACATGTCCTACTTTTTTAAATACAATGCACCCTGCCCTATGGGCCTGTCGGGCCAGATGTATGAAGGCCCTGTTTTGCGATTTCCTAATTGCGAATCTTTGCGATTCGCAATTAGGAAATCGCAAAATGGAATGCATGAAAGTGTGTTTAACACTTTTAGCGATTCCTAGAGGATCGCAAATGACCTACCTCATGTATATTAACGAGGTAGGTCGCAATTTATGACCCCCTAGGAATCGCAAAAATCACAGGGATGGTGGCCTGCTGGGCTCAGCAGACCACCATGTCTGTTATTGCTTTTTAAAACAGCAATTCTTTTTTTTTTAAATGCAGCCCATTTTCCTTAAAGGAAAACGGGATGCGTTTAAAAAAAAATGAAATGTTTTCTTTTCATTTTTAGGAGTAGGCAGTGGTCCGTGGGACCACTGCCTGCTCTTAAAAATGATTGAACTAACATTCACAAAGGGGAAGGGGACCCTTGGGGACCCCTTCCTATTTGCGAATGGGTTACCACCTACTTGAAGTAGGTGGTAATATGCAAATGTTTTGCGACCACATTCACGGTCACAAAACATTAATGCATACCGTTAGGATTCGCTATTTGGAAGGGACGCACTAAACACGCCCCTTCCAAATAGCGAATCGCAAACCCATTTTGCAATTCGGTAACAGGTTACCAAATCGCAAAATTGGGTTTCCTGCAGCAGAAATGCATTTTTTGCGATCGCAAACGGTTTGCGAGGAGAAAAATGCATGATGCATCTGGCCCTTAGAGCCTACTTGCGGGGCGACTTCAATGTACTAAAAGGTTTATTTTGCCAGGTCGAAATGGTAGTTTTAGGATAGCATTACAGGCTCCAATGGCAGGCTTAAGGCATGTTTTAATGTGATAAATTAGTGGGTGACAAAATGACTCCTGCAAGCCCATAGTAGCATTTAATTTACAGGCTCTGGATACATAGGATCATATACTAGGGACTTATAAGTAAATTAAATGAACCAATTAGTTGTAAGCCAATTTTACCATGTTTTAGGGCAAGAGTAGCACGTTACCACTGGTTAGCAGCAGTAAAATGCCTCTGTGCAATGCTAACAAAAACAAATTCAGAAAACAGGAGGGGTGAAGGCAAAATGTTTGGGGTTGGCCCTGAAGAGAGGGGCAAGTTCAAGAGCCGACCTATGAGTTTTGTAAAAGCGACCTAATTACATATAGGTGAACAGTTACACCATGTTTATGGATTTGTTGAGAGAGGGGAGTGCCATTTATTGCTCTCAGTAAATGCTGATGCTCCAGAGTAAGGTATTGACCAATTGTTGTTCTGAGTTTACCCTGGGACAATGCAAAGTTACTGTTCACCAAACTAAGGGTCATATTATCAACGGCCAGCGATAATTATCGCTGGCCGTTCACAGCGTGAGAACAGTTATCGCCGGCTACCGCAGATAATTATCGCCATGCTAGCGCTGTATTAACAACGCATAGCGCAATGGCGATAATTATTCCTGCGATAGCTCGTTTTCCATGGAACATCGCTGGTTTTCCAGCGATGTTCATTGGAAAACGGCGATAACCTTGCTGATACGACCCTGTGGTCGTATCAGCAGAATCCATCTCTCATGTAAAGTATGCTTAAGTCAGGAATTTAACAGACGTTAAATTCCTGAGTTAAAGCTGAGGTAGGCGATTTCTTTTATCGCTGCACCTCCTTGTTAATATCGCGAAGCTGCCTTCGCGATATTAACTTGTGTTGTTTTCACAGCCACGCCTTCTTTGCATCTCATTAGCGATGCAAGGCGAGGCTGTGAAAAACGAGCTCTACATCAAGGAAACACGCGCTAGCGTGTCCTTGATGATATTGCGATATAATTATCGCCGCTTCGCCCGAAAACGGACGCTAAAGCGGCGATAATTATATCGCCAGCCCTTGATAATATGCCCCGAAATTCCATGTTTTGCATTTTTCCTTACATTTTCCCCATAAAAATTTCGGCAAGTTTAACCTGCCAAACTTTGTCAGGGGAAAATTGTGGCAGTGCGGTGTTTACTTTCTTTTACAAAGAGATCTGAATTTTCCACATGCAGGAAAGTGGATTATTAGTTGCAAACGATGTGTGTTAGACCTGGCATCCTTGGTGTGGTTTCCCCTGACTTTTTTGCCTTCAGAACTCCTGTTCTGCTGACATTGATTTTGCTGGCCTTAGGACTCTGGCCACTTTATAACTGCTAACCAGTGCTAAAGTGCATGTGCTCTCTACTTAAACATGGTAACATTGACTTATTCACAATTGGTATATTTAATTTACATAAAAGTCCCTAGTAAAGTGCACTACATGTGTACAGTGCCTGTAAATTAAATGCTACTAGTGGGCCGACAGCACCAATTGTGCCACCTACTTCAGTAGCCCTTTAAATATGTCTCAGGCCTGCCATTGCAGAGCCTGTGTGTGCAGTTTTAAACTGCCATGTCAACCTGGTAATTTAACCCTCTTGCCAGGCCCAAACCTTCCGTTTTAATACATCTCTCACCCCTAAGGTAAGTGACAATCTAAGATGTAAAGATGCACCACAATAATAACCCAAAAACAAATTTGTGATTCTTGTCTTTATTTTTTTTTCTCTTTTTTTCACACAAGTAGAATGAAGACAGCCAACGCGTTTTGTCCGTATAACGGACTTCTTTAGTGATGTAGTACAATAAATACATAAAACACAGACTCCGTGAACAGAAGTACACATACTGCCTTGGGCATGGGATACTTGTGTGTCCAACATGCCCCATCTTCCTCTTTGTCAATTTCAGAGGTCTGGTCTGCTACTATCAACTGGATGCCTGACTCTTTTCTTTAATACATATTGCTTATGCTCACTTTACTTCTACTTTTCCTACCTCTCTCCTTCCACTATTCACTTCCCTTGACTCTCCTCTCTCCCTCCTGATGAACTTGTTTTTTACCATCCAATCGCACAATAACAAGCTCAATTAAGTGATTTAAATAAAGAGCTTTGCCTGTCCACATAGCAATGATATGAAACAAACCTTCCCGAAATACTGCTTAGACACAGACACATTATTTTGGTTTCCTTTTGATATGCCCGCTGAGAACATGTCCATGTAAATACCTGTTCTTGTTCACTATACATGTTCCTTGCTGTACAACTGTGGTTGCGATATTTCAACACTGCTCATCTGTGTAATAATGTATAAACTACTCCCTTGATTATTTCTTTATGCAGAATGGGAAAAATGTTATAAACATACTTTTTAGCTATCGTGAGCAATTTGTTATATGTTATGTTCTGAACATTGTGTCAAACGTCAGTTTTAAGTGTTGAATTATCAGTTTTTTCTTGTTGTATGTTCTGTTCACGGATTCTATGTTTTTTGTATTTATTGTACTACATCCCTGAAGAAGTCCGTTATACGGACAAAATGCGTTGGCTGTCTTCACTATACTTGTCTGAAACTTTACAAAAAAGACAAAGAAAAAAAGAAAAAAGAAAATAAAGACAAGAATCACAAATGTGTTTTTTTTTTATTATTGTGGTGCATCTTTACATCTTAGATTGTCATTTACCACCGTCCTTTTCTTTATGCACCTTGGCAGCAGGTGCTTGTATTGTGTGCACACATTGGTATACATTTATGTCCCTTGGTAAAAAATGTTTTTGAAACAACGGGTGAGGTGCGGTCTCTCTATGGTTCTCTGTCTTTGATTTACTGGTACTCATTCATACCTAAGGTAGGACCTAGACAGCCAAAGGGCAGGGTGCTGTGTATTTAAAAAGTAGGACATGTACTTTTAAGTTTTACATGTTCTTGTAGTTAAAAACTCTGAAATTTGTTTTTCAATCCTCCAAGGCCTCTCTCTGCCATAGGCTAACATCAGGATTACTTTATTACAACTTATAAGTGTAATTTCCAGTTGGAAATAGGATGCCCCCCCCCCCAAGTTTGGTGTCTCTGGAATCCCAATTTAAAATCCCAACTTATGGTGAAGTTAGATTTTAAATTGTAATTCTGAAAATGCCACTTTTAGAAAGTTGGCAATTTCTTTCTTTAGCCATTTGGTGCCTTCTGCCTGCCTCTGGATACACATCTGGGGTGGGTGACATCTGAGCTTTGTGCATTCCCTCTAGACAGCCACACACAAAGGGAGTTTAGGTGTGACTGATTGGCCCCACACCAAAGGCTGCATACCCCCCTGTAGTGAGTTCAGAGCCAGGGCAGGGACTCTGTACACTTCAAATGCCTCTCTTTGAAGTCTCCCCCCACTTAAAAGGCACAGCTGAAGTACTGGACCTGTGGACACTCTGCCAAGAAGAAGGACTGCTGTGCTGCTGAAAGAACTGTCACTCTGCTGGACTCCTGCTCTGCTTTTCTGACCTGCTGCCTGCTGCCCTCCTTGCCTGGAAGTGAGAAGGACCTGCATCTCTTCAACCCAGAACCAAAGTGACTCAAAGGGCTTGCTGGCTTACCTCTTGTTTGAAGTCTCAGGGACATCAAAGACTTCCAATCCTTCTGCCTACAGCACCTGGACTTTGCCATCTGAGAGTCTTGCCCTGCCAAGTGGTGCCAATCCAGCGCTGGGCCCTTGGAAGAGGGTATAAAGTGACGCAACTACCCCAATCCACGCATCCCCGTCGTTGCGCCACTCAGAACAGGTGCATCTCCATTGACGCCGATGCATCACCGCGGCTGTGACGATCGAGGACTTCGCATCTCAATCGACACCGACGTATCACCGCTGCTGGGAGGACATTGCATCGCCAATGTCGCAGTACATCGCCTCCATTCCCAACTCATTTCCGACTTTGCGTGGCTCGGAGCCGACGCATCACCTACATCCTAAAGATTGATGCCGACGCACTGCCTCTTTTTCTCCTCACATCTCGACGTCGACAAAACCATAAACTAATGTACTGTTTCAGCAGGCCAAGGCTGGTCCCTGTATCCGACCCGCGGTCCATTACAGCCAGCCTGAACTTTTTGATTTGACCCGTTCTAGCGCAACCAGATAGCCCCAGTTGGCGCTTTATGCTTTTAAGCACTATATTTCAGTTTATTCTTTAAGAATTCATAACTAGAGTTATACTTATTGGATTTTTGTCATTTTGGCCTTGGTTTGTTCAATAAATGTATCCCTATTTTTCCAACCAAGTGTGGTATCTTTTTGTGTGGTGTTTGCACTGTTTTATTGTTTGAAGTGTTGCACAAGTACTTTACACATTGCCTCTTAATTTAAGCCTGACTGCTCTGTGCAGTGCTACCAGAGGTAAGCACAGTTTAATTCATGGTGTGTATCTGACTTGCCCTGACTAGGATTTTGGTTTGTGCTTGGACAGGGTGCATACCTCTGCCAACCAGAAACCCAATTTCTAACAATACGTGCCCATCATAAGTAAAAAGCTTGCAACCTTCTGACTACTGGAAACCAAGTACCCCGGTGCAGCCCTTGACTCTCTCAAAATTTATTGATTTATTTATTATTTATTTAAAGTTTTGTATAGCGCGAACATGACCCAGATGGGTATCAGAGCGCTTTACATACGGTTTAGGTAGACAAAGGAACAACTAGGGGAGAGAAATGAGGGAAACAGTGGGACAAAATACAGCAGGTGCAAGATGAAATTGAGGTGGACAAAGGAAGCAGGTTGGGAGAGAACGACAAGTAGGGCAATAAACATCAAGAACAAACAAGACAGTATACAGTAACTTAGAGGCAAAAGGAGCACAGCATCTAGTTCAGTGCATTGTTCATTAGTAGATTGTTGACTTCCCTTTTGAAGGCAAGTGTAGAGGGAATCAGTCTTGTTTCCACTGGGAGGGAGTTCCAGATTCTCAGGGCGATGCCAGAGAATGTGCGTTTGTAGGTTTTATGCTTATTAAATTTCTTGGGCTTGAGCCACAGTGTGCCGGTGCTCCTTGTGGACCGGGAGCCACCAGAGAGTTGCAGCTTGTTTGTCAGGTAGAGTGGGGTGTTGAAGTGTAGTGCCCTATGGGTCATACAAGCTATCTTTAGTTGTATCCTTGCTTCAAAGGGAAGCCAATTGAGCGATTTCAGGTCCGGAGAAATGTGGTTGTTCTTCTTAGAACCTGTGATGAGTCTAGTAACAGAATTTAGAGATGCTCTGATAGGTGCTAAACTGAGTTTCGGCAGACCGTAAAGAGTTGCACTGCTGTATTCTAGTCTGGAGATGAAAAGTGCTTGCACTGCCAATTTAAAGTCGTCTTGGGGAAGGAAGGGTTTGAGTTTTCTTAGGATGCAGAGTTGGAAGTTCGCTCCTTTGGTCGATGATCTGATGTGGTCTTGCATGTTTAGGTTTTTGTCAAGCACAACTCCGAGTGATTTAGTGGAGTCCACGATGTGAGGTGTGCAGTTGAGGGCTGTGAGGTTGCAGAGGGATTTCACCACAGTGGGGGTTTGCCTAGCGGGTGCAATGAGGAGGAATTCCGTCTTGAGGGCGTTTAATTTGAGATGGTTGGAGGTTAGCCAGTTGAGAGTTTTGAGAAGGGTTCCGTTGAGGGAGTTGATGTCTTCGGGGGAGGAGATTTTCATGTGGAGTTGGGTGTTGTCCGCATACATGTGATATTGGATGTTGGAGGCTTTAAGAATTAAAGTCAGTGGTTCAAGGAAAAGGTTAAAGAGTGTAGGGGAGAGTGAGGATCCTTGGAGGACACCAAGTGTGCATGGACTCAGGTTGGAGAGAGACTGGTTGGATTTGACTCTTTGTGTTCTGTTGCAGAGGAAAGAGGAAAACCATTTAAGGACCGTGCCTGAGAGCCCCATCCTGCGTTCCAGGAGGAAGAGTAGATTGTCATGTTTGACAGTGTCAAATGCAGATGAGAGATCGAGCAGAATTAAGAGGCAGGCTTCATTTTGGTCGAGTAAAGTGAGATCGTCGTCCACAATGTGAGTGATTGCCGTTTCTGTGCTGTGGCCAATGCGGAAGCCCGATTGGAATAGGTCGAGAAGCTGGAATTGCTCAATGTGTTTCCGTAGTTGTTCATGAACACATTTCTCCAGAAGTTTTGCCAGGGTGGGTATGTTTGTGATTGGGCAGTAGTTGTTCAGGTCAACACGGTCAGCCGAGGGTTTTTAGAGAATAGGGAGTACTAGGCCCGCCTTCAAGCAGTCCGGGATCTCACCTTGAAGAAGTGATGCGTTGATGATCTTAGACCAGAGTGGAGCTAGTGAGCCAATCATTTCTTTAAAGAAGTTGGGGGAGGGGGTCATTGAAGTGATTTGAGGGTTTAAGGGTCGAGAGAGTATTGAGGATGGTAATGTCATTGAGGGAGTACCCCACTCCACAGGCACACAACAAACAACACCTAATAAATCATGCCCATTCAGTTATTTGACTCTTAAAAAGAAAGTACTTTATTACGCACACACTACTAATTACCATGCATCAATTTACAGATATATACATGACGACAGAAGGAAATACCCATGGTGACACATTCCTAACTGTTTATACCCTTAGCGAGGCTTAGACGCTATAGCCATAACACCTCATATGCACTCAACACAGTATAATGGGGTGTAGTTAACACAAAGCAGGCTTACTGGCTTCACCAGGGTGTCACCACATTAATAAAAAGATTAATAAAAGCAGAAGTATGTCACAATAAACCGATGCAACAACATTAAACTCAATAAGGATGGTATGTTTCAATTACTTCATGGGAGATTTAATAGCACACTGTTAACTTTGTGATTGTCAATAAAGCATTCCAATGACATTAATTAATACATATAATGGTTGACTGTTAACTTGTCGTTGTCAATAGAGCTTTTCCAAGATCTTCAATCGGTCATGTATTGATTCACTGTTAACTTTATCATTATCAATAAATCATTTCAAATTCAATATTCTGTGTGCATGAGTCCTTATTCTCATTTTCTATACTGCAATGCAGCCTTAGGACACACCAACAGAGAGTCACCATACCCCCAAAATGTTTGGTCAAAAAGCCCCAACTCCAGGAGTGAGTAAGACAAACAAAGCCATCTCTCGGGGTCATCAACGTAATCCCTTTGGTTGACACAGGGTGCTGCCTCAAATTTGTAGGGACTTCAAGGGGGGTTGGCTCACTGCTGCTTCTGGGTGCCCCAAGAGCACCACTCTTGTGCTGCTGTGGCCTTGTCCTTCTGGACACCTTGTGCCTGTTTTGCAACATAGGCAGCCTCAGTGCCTTCTGGGATACGTCTTTGTCTACGGGCTATATTTTTGTAAACTGTGGCCTCACTCCACAATGTAGGCTTTCCTTTGTGCTTGTTTTTCTAGAGTGGTCCCAGGGCCTGGCAGGCCCTGGGCCTTGGGGAGAGCCCAAGCCTGCACTGTATGCAGACTCCCTGCACTGTTCTCAGCAGGCAATCTCCCACCCACGTCCATTTAGGTGGGTTGGTGATGGTGTTGTGCTTGCTCCCCCAGACACAGGCACAAGGAGCAGGGGAGGCACACTGCGGGGCTCCTGGGACCAGGGATCCCCAGGAGTGGATCTTTAAAAAGTACAGCAGTACTCACTGGGTGTCCTTTGTCCCCGGAAACTAGGGGCTTCTGGGAACATGTATTACAAGGGGAGCACAGCAGCTCTCAGTTTCTCTGGCATCTTTTTGTTGGTCCATGGGAACTGGAAGCCCCAGGGGAAGAAACCTTTTTGATGAGGGAGACCCATGCACACCCCTTCCCAGACTCCATTATTATTTCCCTGAACCCCAGGGTGTATATATATATATATATATATATATATATATATATATATATATATATATATATATATATATATATATATTATCTACTGGTGGTCACCAGTAGATAGTTATAGTTAGGACCTATTTTCCATAGGAAATCCGCAACATTCTATTTGAAATAACTTTGGCGCCGGTTGACGAATCTTGGCGAAATTTTCAAACTTTGTGGCCCGCTCCGGTCCGCTCCTATCCTGAAAGTTTCGGGGTGATTCGTCAAGCGGGGGCCGAGAAAAAAGGGGGGTCCCAAAACATGTTTTCCCCATGCAATTTTCCATAGGAACCTTTCATCGCAGCTACAGCCCGAACTGCTGAACGGAATTACACCAAATTTGGCAAAAAGGTAGCCCTTGGTTCAGAGTCGTGCCTTTTGCTTAAATGGTGTAAATCCGTTCAGTAGTTCCTGAGAAAATCAAAAATAAAATCACATATATATCTATGGCCGCGTAGGGTCCGCGTACCCTCCCGATCACGACCTGTATGCTAATTGCCTGTCAACACTCCAAACCAGGAAGTGTTGGCAGCCATCTTGTGCCTCAGTAGAACCGAGGCACAAGAAAAGACAAAAACAGACGCAAAAAACGCAAAAAGGGGGCAGGGTAGAAACACCCTGACCCCCTAGGCCTGCTCAGGGGGTCCTACAAGGACCCCCAGGGCCAAAAAAAATTAAAAAAAAATTAAACAAATCGGCAAAAACGCGCTGGGTGCGCGGATCCAGCCGATAAAAAAAAAAAAATCGAAGCGCGGTCTCCCGCGCAACGATGCTATTTGGCCCCTGGGTGGCCCAAGGCCCGGGGGCATGCGGGGATTTTGATATTTATGTGTGGGGGGGCCTCTAAGGCACCCCCAAGCCCCGGGGACCGCCACCCCCTGGGGCTTTAAAAAAATAATGGTGCGGCAGGGCTCTCGGCCCTCCCACAGCCCCGGGGACCGCCACCCCCCGGGGTTTCTTTTAAAAAAAATAAAATTACCTGTGTGGGGGGGCTCAAGCCCCCCCCACACGCCCCGGGGACCGCCACCTCCCGGGGCACTAAATATTTCAATATGGGGGTCCGTTACGGACCCCGAGCCCGAGGACCACGACCTCCCCGGGGCTTTGCCAATGGAGGGAGGGGGCCGCGCGGCCCCCTCCTGGAGCCCTTGATGGCCCTGGGGACCGCCACCCCCAGGGCTGGCTCCTGCAGTGTCCCGGGGTGCCTACCCCGGGACACTGTAGTTTGCTATGACAGGACGGGAGCCTCGCGGCTCCCGTCCTGTCATAGCAAACTGCTTTGGTTTTGGAACAGAGAGCAGGAAACCTGCTCTCTCTTCCAAAAACCAAAGCCGATTGCTTTTCCACACGGGGAGCTGCATCTTAGCAGCTCCCCATGTGGAAAAGCAATGCTGGCTCCCGAAGGGCGCGGGGAGCCGGCGGGACCGTGTGGGCATTGGGTACCCCCCATGGTCCCCAACGGAGAGGGCCAGCCCCAGGGGATGGGGTCCCCGGGGCTAGTAGTGGCCCAGGAGGGGGGCCACATGGCCCCCCTCCCCTACAAATTAAAAAAATCAAAACGTAAAGGCCGGCCCCGGAGGATGGGGTCCCGGGGCCTTAAATGGCCTGAGGAGGGGGCCACGCAGCCCCCTCCAAATATTTTAATTTTAAAAAAGAGGGCATGCCCCGGGGATAGGGTCCCCGGGGCCAATAGAAACCCAGGGAAGGGGGCCACGCGGCCCCTTCCCGTTTTTTTATTTAAAAAAAAAAGAAAATACTCAGGCCCCGGGGATGGGGTCCCCGGGCCCAAAAGTGGCCGAGAGGAAGGGGGCCACGCAGCCCCCTCCCATACAAAAAAACAACAACAAAAAAGACCGGCATCATGCCGGAAGCCCCGCCCCCTCCCTGCAGCAGAAGTAATTCCCCTTGAATACTGGGGGTCCCTGGGGGCCAACTAGCCCACCAGGAACCTCCAGTATGTGCCAAGGGGCTGCGTTGCAGAGAGGTGTACAGAGGCCACGCCCCTCTTTACACCTCTCTGCAACGCAGCTCTGTGGCGCTTTTTGGAGGTACATGGTGGGCTAGTTGGACTCCAGGGATGCTCAGGATTCAAGGGGACATAATCCCCCAACTTAAACGCACCACGGGCGCGTTTGAACAGTGGTGAAGGGAGGGGCGGGGCTTCAGGTGACATGTGTGCAAACAGGCCCCGTGGCGCGTTTTAAGATGGGGAATTAAATCCCCTTCAATCCTGAGGGTCCCTGAGGGCCAACTAGCCCACCAGGTACGTCCAGAAAGCGCCACAGAGCTGCGTTGCAGAGAGGTGCAAAAGGGGCGTGGCCTCTGAACACCTCTCTGCAACGCAGCTCCCTGGCGCATACTGGAGGTACAGGGTGGGCTAGTTGGACCCCAGGGACCCTCATGATTCAAGGGGACTTAATCCCCCAACTTAAAACGCGCCACGGGCGCGTTTGCACAGTGGTGAAGGGAGGGGCGGGGCTTGAGGTGACATGTGTGCAAACAGGCCCCGTGGCATGTTTTAAGTTGGGGATTAAGTCCCCTTCAATCCTGAGGGTCCCTGGAGTCCAACTAGCCCACCAGGTACCTTCAGTAAGCACAACAGAGTTGCGTTGCACAGAGGTGAAAAAGGTGCGTGGCGTTGGAACGCCTCTCTGGAACTCAGCTCTGTGGTCCTAACTGTAGGTACCTGGGGGCTAGTTGGGCCCCAGGGACACTCAGAATTCAAGGGGACTTAATCCTGCAACTTAAAAACGTGCCACGGGGCGCGTTTGCACACATGTCACCTCAGGCCCCCACTCCCTTCACCACTGTGCAAACGCGCCCTGTAGCGCGTTTTAAGAGGTAGTTTTAATCCCCCTGCCCTATTATGTACTAGGGACTTACAGAGGAGGTCATGCTAATCACAGGGGTACCCCAACGCATAGTGTTCCCTAGTGTATGTAGGTGTTTTCACTGTATTCTAAGTGTGTTTTAGCATAGCACTGGCTCTGGTGAGTCAGTTACCACTAGTACACGTCGGAAAAAGTTGTGGGCACAGGATGATTTTGGAACAAGGCCTCTTTCTGCTCCTCTGTTGGTTCTTTCTGCACATCTTTTGCTTCTTCCTGCACTTTTCTTCGTCTTTGTGGACTTTTGTTGCTTCTTTCTGCATTTCTTTTGCTTCTTTCTGTGCGTTTTTTTCTTCTTTCTTCACATGTCCTACCTCTGTAGGCATAGTTAGAAACTAGCATTTAAAAAACCTTTGAAATTCACTGAAAAAACCATAGGTTTCAGGCACGTTATAGTTAGAAATTAGCATTTAAAAAACCTTAGAAATTCACAGAAAAAACCATAGGTTTCAGGCACGTTATAGTTAGAAATTAGCATTTAAAAAACCTTAGAAATTCACTGAAAAAACATAGGTTTTAGGGACAGTTATAGCTAGTTGGACATTTCACTCATACAAAACCCGTGAAATTCCCCTGTTATAGTTAGTTCAGCTAACTATAACTCGCGCCCCACAATGCACTGCTGATGACGTCCCATATTACATCACTCATGACATGGTCAGTGACATCACTGATGACATCACTGATGACATCTCAAATGACATCACTGATGACGTCATCCATGTGATAATTTCATGCATCTTCTCACACCCTAATATAACTTTTGATACACCCACTCTAAATTACAGACTGCCATTGTCAAAACCATAGACACTCCAACACCAATAACTACATACCCACTCACTGATTCTTAGGTCTACACACACATCCACTCACTCACCTGTACAGTCACTCATACTTACGGTCACTCAGTACAGGACTATCATATGCACTCATACACCTACATAGACACTCACACACCGCCACTGATCCATAGAGGTACTCACACACCTAGTCAGTTATGCAAATAATTAATCACACTGCCATTTACTAACCTATACAGTTATACACACACCAGCTCACTTACTCATACAAATACTAGCACATTCTTACGCTCTTATACAATAACTGATACAAGTACACACTCATCCATACAGCCACTCTCACAATCACACACTCTCACTTATAGCCATTTATATACTCCAACACACATATATACCGCCTTTAACATATGTAGTTACTCACACATGTACCACTGAGATATACATTCACTCACTAACACACCCATACACACACTCACCCACCCATACAGTCCATCACAGATGCACTCTTGAAACCATGCACCCAGTGAATCACCCACTCACACATCTATGCACAGAGTCACACACACCCCACCCACACAAACACTCAGGCACCCATACAGATACTCAGACAACCAATCAATAACCCATGTAGACACTCATGTAGCTATTCAGAAAGCCATGCAGCCGCTTACACACCAACAGACAGACGGATACAGACATTCACACAGTTTAGTCACTAACCCATGCATTCAGTAAGATACGTTTAATCACTAACTTATGGAGTCAGTCACGCACCTACTAAATCATCCATTCAGACAATTATACACCCACTCATTCTTCAATATGCCTTTCCCTATATATATTAAACATATTTAAACTTTACAGAAACACACAGTCACTGGATGATGTCATCAGTGATGTCATTTGAGATGTCATCAGTGATGTCATCAGTGATGTCACTGACCATGTCATGAGTGATGTAATATGTGACGTCATTAGCAGTGCATTGCTGGGCGCGAGTTATAGTTAGCTGAACTAACTATAACGGGGAATTTCACGGGTTTTGTACGAGTGAAATATCCAGCTAGCTATAACTGTCCCTAAAACCTATGGTTTTTTCAGTGAATTTCTAAGGTTTTTAAATGCTAATTTCTAACTATAACGTCCCTGAAACCTATGGTTTTTTCTGTGAATTTCTAAGGTATTTTAAATGCTAATTTCTAACTATAACGTGCCTGAAACCTATGGTTTTTCAGTAAATATCTATATATATATATATATATATATATTCACTGAAAAAACCATAGGTTTCACGCACGTTATAGTTAGAAATTTGCATTTAAAAACCTTAGAAATTCACTGAAAAACCATAGGTTTCAGACACGTTATAGTTAGAAATTAGCATTTAAAAACCTTTGAAATTCAATGAAAAAACAATAGGTTTCACGCACGTTATAGTTAGAAATTAGCATTTAAAAAACCTTTGAATTCACTGAAAAAACTATAGGTTTTATAGACAGTTATAGTTAGTTGGACATTGCACTCGTACAAAACCCGTGAAATTCCCCCGTTATAGTTAGTTCAGCTAACTATAACTCGCGCCCCCGCAATGCACTGCTGATGACGTCACATATTACATCACTCATGACATGGTCAGTGACATCACTGATGACATCACTGATGACATCTCAAATGACATCACTGATGACATCATCCAGTGACTGTGTGTTTCTGTAAAGTTTAAATATGTTTAATATATATAGGGAAAGGCGTATTGCAGAATGAGTGGGTGTATAAGTGTCTAAATGGATGATTTAGTACGTGCGTGACTGACTCGACAAGTGAGTGATTAAACGTATCTTACTGAATGCTTGGGTTAGTGACTAAACTGTGTGAATGTCCGTATCCGTCTGTTTGTTGGTGTGTAAGTGGATGCATGGATTTGCGAATAGCTACATGAGTGTCTATATGGGTTATTGATTGGTTCACAGAGTATCTGTATGGCTGCCTGAGTGTTTGTGTGGGTGGGGTGTGTGTGACTCTGTACATAGATGTGTGAGTGGGTGATTCACTGGGTGCATGATTTCAAGAGTGCATCTGTGATGGACTGCTTGGGTGGGTGAGTGTGTGTATGGGTGTGTTAGTGAGTGAATGTATATCTCAGTGGTACATGTGCGAGTAACTACATAAGTAAAAGGCAGTATATATGTGTGTTAGAGTATTTAAATGGCTATAAGTGAGAGTGTGTGATTGTGAGAGTGGCTGTATGGATGCATGTGTGCTTGTATCAGTTATTGTATAAGAGCGTAAGAATGTGCTAGTATTTGTATGAGTAAGTGAGCTGGTGTGTGTATAACTGTATAGGTGAGTAAATGGGTGTGTGATTAATTTTTGCATGACTGACTAGGTGTGTGAGTACCTCTATGGATGAGTGGCAGTGTGTGAGTGTTTATATAGGTGTATGAGTGCATATGATAATCCTGTACTGAGTGACTGTAAGTATGAGTGACTGTACGGGTGAGTGAGTGGATGTGTGTGTAGACCTAAGAATCAGTGAGTGGGTATGTAGTTATTGGTGTTGGAGTGTCTATGGTTTTGCGAATAGCAGTCTTTAATTTAGAGTGGGTGTATGAAAGGTTATATTAAGGTGTGAGGAGGTGCATCAGATTATTACGTAGATGATGTCATCAGTGATGTCATTTGAGATGTCATCAGTGATGTCACTGACCATGTCATGAGTGATGTAATATGTGACGTCATCAGCAGTGCCATGCGGGGGCACGAGTTATAGTTAGCTGAACTAACTATAACGGGGGAATTTCACGGGTTTTGTACGAGTGCAATGTCCAACTAACTATAACTGTCCATAAAACCTATGGTTTTTTCAGTGAATTTCAAAGGTTTTTTAAATGCTAATTTCTAACTATAACGTGCGTGAAACCTATGGTTTTTTCAGTGAATTTCAAAGGTTTTTTACATGCTAATTTCTTACTATAACGTGTCTGAAACCTATGGTTTTTTCAGTGAATTTCTAAGGTTTTTTAAATGCAAATGTCTAACTATAACGTGCGTGAAACCTATGGTTTTTTCAGTGAATTTCAAAGGTTTTTTAAATGCTAATTCCTAACTATAACATGTCTGAAACCTATGGTTTTTGTCAGTGAATTTCAAAGGTTTTGTAAATGACAATTTTTAAATGTATAAATTGTTATATTTATTTTTTTGATACTGATTTACTACATTTTTTTAAACTATTTATTTTTAGATATTTTATTTTTTAAATTACATTGTAATTACATTATACATTACATTACAAAATATACTTTCTCACAATCAATTACTTTAGTTTAAATACTTTGCAAATAGGCAATAGACTCTTAAGTACAGTAGTTACAGTTGTTGCAATGGGCAACACAATTTCAAACACAATGCAACATTGAGCTCAATGGGAATTTCTAGTTAAATGCAATTAGTTACTTTATGGATTACTTTTCTAACCACAGGACTGGATCCTAGACTCAGTCCTGGGACATCTCCTGTAAACAGTTGAGTAAAAGCGTTTTGGTTACAGTAAAGATTTTTAAGTAACATTATTGTATTTTAAAAGTTGACACTTAGAAACTTTTTCACATAGAATCACCAATGTTATCCTATGGGAGGAAATTCACTTAGCAGGTAAGTAGTGTTATCGTTACTTTTTCTTACTCAGTGGTGGATCCTGGATCCAGCACTGGTGCATCTCCTGTAAATAGTTGAAAGAATGCGTTTAAGTCATACAGGCGATTTTTAAGGAATATTTGTAGTTTGTGAAAATCGACACTTTGAAACTTTTCTGCTGAAAACCAGACAATGGATTCCTATGCAAGGAAATACAAGTTACTGGTAAGTACTGTTAGAATTACTTTTCAGGGTCAGTGCTCGGCTAAAAGATGCAGCACTGAGGTCTCTCCTGATAACAGGTGAGTAAATCGGAATTCGTAGTTCGGCTGATTTTAGATGAATATTTTAAAGTTCCAAAACTCCACACTTAGAAGAATTTCCAAGTGAAACCAGTCAATGTTAGCCTATGGAAGGAAATTCAAGTTACTGGTAAGTACGGTTAAAATTACTTTTCAGGATCAGTACTGGGCTCAAAGATGCAGCACTGAGGTCTCTCCTGATAACAGGTGAGTAAATCGGAATTCGTAGTTTGGCTGATTTTAGAGGAATATTATAAAGTTCCAAAACTCCACACTTAGAAGAATTTCCAAGTGAAACCAGTCAATGTTAGCCTATGGAAGGAAATTCAAGTTACTGGTAAGTACGGTTAGAATTACTTTTCAGGATCAGTACTGGACTCAAAGATGCAGCACTGAGGTCTCTCCTGATAACAGGTGAGTAAATCGGAATTCGTAGTTCGGCTGATTTTAGAGGATTATTTGCGCAATGGTGAAGGAAGGGGTGGGGCCTGAGGTGACATGTCTGCAAACACGCCCCGTGGCGTGTTTTAAGTTGGGGGATTAAGTCCCCTTGAATCATGAGGGTCCCTGAGGTCCAACTAGCCCACTCTCTACCTCCAGTATGCGCCAGGGAGCTGCATTGCAGAGAGGTGTTCAGAGGCCACGCCCCTTTTTACACCTCTCTGCAACGCAGCTCTGTGGCGCTTCTGGACGTACCTGGTGGGCTAGTTGGCCCCCAGGGACCCTCAGGATTGAAGGGATTTAATTCCCATCTTAAAATGTGCCACGGGGCCTGTTTGCACACATGTTACCTGAAGCCCCGCCCTCCCTTCACCACTGTGCAAACGCGCCCCGTGGCGCGTTTTAAGTTGGGGGATTAAGTCCCCTTGAATCCTGAGGGTCCCTGGAGTTGAACTATCCCACCATGTACCTCCAAAAAGCGCCACAGAGCTGCGTTGCAGAGAGGTGTATAAAGGGGCGTGGCCTCTGTACACCTCTCTGCAACACAGCCCCTGGCGCATACTGGAGGTTCCTGGTGGGCTAGTTGGCCCCCAGGGACCCCCAGTATTCAAGGGGAATTACTTCCCTTCTTAAAACGCGCCAGGGGTGCGTTTGCACACTGCTGCAGGGAGGGGCGGGGCCTCCGGCACGATGCCGTTTTTTTGTGTTTTTTTTTCCTTTTTTTTATGGGAGGGGGCTGCGTGGCCCCCTTCCTCGGCCACTTTTGGCCCCGGAGACCCCATCCCCCGGGGCCTGAGCATTTTTTTTTTTTATTTAAAAACGGGAAGGGGGCCGCGTGGCCCCCTTCCCTGGGCCTCTATTGGCCCCGGGGACCCCATCCCCCGGGGCATGCCCTCTTTTTACATTTTTAAAAAATATATTTGGAGGGGGCTGCGTGGCCCCCTCCTCAGGCCATTAAGGCCCCGGGGACCACATCCCCGGGGCCGGCCTTGCCCTTTTTTTTTTTTTTTTTTTTTTTTTAATTGTGGCCTGGCCTCTCATTGGAGACTGTGGGGGTCCCCAATCCCCCACAGTCCCAGCCGGCTCCCCGCCTCCTGCGGGAGCCGGCATTGCTTTTCCACATGGGGAGCAGCTAACATGCTGCTCCCCGTGTGGAAAGACAATTAGTTTGCATTTTGAAAGAGAGAGCAGGTTTCCTGCTCTCTCTTTCAAAATGCAAACCAAGTTTGCTATGACAGGACGGGAGCCGCGATGTCATGTCATAGCAAACTACAGTGTCCCGGGGGTAGGCACTGGGGGGTGGTGGTCCCCAGGGCCATCACTGGCTCCAGGAGGGGGGCCGCGCGGCCCCCCTCCCAACTTGTTCAAAGCCCCGGGGAGGTGGTGGTCCGTAACGGACCCCCATATTTAAATCTTTAGTGCCCCGGGGAGGTGGCAGTCCCCGGGCATGTGGGGGGGCTGGAGCCCCCCCACACAGGTTAAAAAAAATTAAAATAAAGAAGCCCCGGGGGGTGGCGGTCCCCGGTGCAGCGGGAGGGCATAGAGCCCTCCCGCACCATTCTTAATAAAGCCCCGGGGGTGGCGGTCCTCGGGCTTGGGGCCTTAGAGGCCCCCACATTACAACTAAATAACCCCTGCATGCCCCCGGGACTTGGGCCACCCGGGGGCAAAATACCATCGAGGCGCGGGAGACCGCGCTTCGATTTTTTTTTCCGGCAGGATTCGCGCACCCTGAGCGCACCCTGCCGAATTTTTTTTTTTAAAAAAATGCTTTTTTCTGCCCAGAGGGTCCTTGTGGGACCCCCTGAGCAGGCCTAGGGGTCAGGGTGTTTCTACCCTGCCCCCTTTGTGCGTTTTAGCGCACTTGTTTTTGTGCCTCGGTTCTACCGAGGCACAAAATGGCTGCCAACACTTCCTGATTCGGAATGTTGACAGCCAGCTGACAGCCAATTAGCATGCAGCTCGTGATCGGGACAGTGCGCGCAGGGTGCGCTGAGGGTACGCGGATCCGACGCGGCCATTGATATATATGTGATTTTACTTGTTAATTTCTCAGGAACTACTGAACGGATTTACACCATTTTAGCAAAAGGCACGACACTGAACCAAGGTCTAGCTCTTTGCCAAATTTGGTGTAATTCCGTTCAGCAGTTCGGGCTGTAGCTGCGACTAAAGGTTCCTATGGAAAAATGAATGCGGAAAACATGTTTTGGGACCCCCCTTTTTTCTCGGCCCCCGCTTGACGAATCACCCCGAGACTTTCAGGATAGGAGCGGACCGGAGCGCCCCAACAAGTTGGAGAATTTCGCGAAGATTCGTCAACCGGCGCCAACGTTATTTCAAATAGAATGTTGCGGATTTCCTATGGAAAATAGGTTTTAACTATAACTATCTACTGGCGACCGCCAGTAGATAATATATATATATATATATAGTCTGGCTTTAATATGCTAACGCATTAGCACATGCATACAGTCATGCACAAATATGCACAGATTATTTGTGTCATATATCTGAGCAGCCTGCCTCATTCTGCACCTCCTATGTCTGTGCTTCGTTTTTCCTTCCTCAAATTTACAGAGCTGCATGGCAGTAGTCCCTCAGGCTTGGGGAATAAACAACAATGACACAGAAACCACGGTGAATGAAAAATAGGGCGCAGCTACAGGATGTAGAAAAAGAGACAAGTTGCACAGAGACAAGGCACCAATAATTAGCACACATTTTTACATGCCTAAGTCTCCTTGTGTGGCATTAAAAACATACCTATTTGATTTGTCAGTTCTTGTTTTAGAATGTGTGCCCTAAACAGCAAACTTGAGGGGTATCCAAAGAAAAATGGAAAAGAAAGAGAGTAAAGGGATGGAAATGCGTGGCAAATGCAGCAGAGTAAGAAATGATGCACTTGAGTCAAAAAAATGGAAAGCAAATGAGACAAGGAGAATATCCATGAAAAGGAGGGACTAGGAAAGGGGGAACAGGAAGGGCAAGGAATGGGGAAAACGGGCAAAGAGAAATTGTCAGAAAGATCAAAATAAATCAATGATATAGAAGGAAAGAGAAAGTTTAGAGAAAAGGAGACAAAGGTGGACATGAGAAACAGAAAAGGACATATATTTAAAAAAAAAGGAAAAAATCAAGACATTAGCCGAGAAAACAAAAGGACAAGAAATGAACGGAGAAAATGCAGATCACAGCCTGCATTCCAAAAAGCAAGAAGACAAAAAGGTAATGATTAAGACAAAAAAAAAAGCAACCTAAAATAACCAGGTTTTTCACGTTACAGGTTAAAATAATAGTTGATATCACAGTGATGTTATATTTTTACTGCACAGATCTATATAGATATTCGGCAGGCGGACAATTCCAATCGTAGAGATCTGTGTGTAAGCTATGAGTGACTTGTTTTAGTTATATTCAGACATAGCTGCCCTAGTAACGTGTGTAAACCAGGGCACAAGTCCTAAAAAAAGAAATGGGGGGACTGACCAAGTTAGGCAGTATGCAAGTGACATCATGACGCGTGCCATCAAAGCACATGACGTCACCACGCGTGACATTCCACATGGCATCACAAGAAGTGACCTCACTGGAAGTGACATCACAAGAAGTGACATCAGATACTAAGATTTCACACATATGTTTATAAGGTGCATCATGAATATATTTAAGTGCATTATGATATTTAACAAATGAGATTTGGAGTCAGGGTTGTGCCAAAAAAGTGGCGCAATCCTGACACAAAATCTGGGCCTCAACAAATATATTTTTTTAAAACCCTTCCACAAAGAAATTGGCAACAAGGAAAAGCATGGTAGTAGATCTGTTCTGCTTAACTGGTTGCAAAGTCTGCATTTTAAAATATTTTAAGTAGTTAAGGCATCTGCTGCCGAGGTGCCCAGTAAATCTCAGGGAATAATAATAATGGTGAGATAACTTTGGAGCTTAACACATTTGTTGGAGAGATCTGTGTTTTGTGTAGTCCCAAATTTGAATAAAAGTAGTATAGAAGATTAAGTTGTCTCCTGCAAAACATAATCACCCACTGTTCTTGGGGGGGGCCGTTTGGGGATTGTTGAACCTCTATTTTGTTGCTACTTTCTTCGGGTTTGTTATTCATGGTATCGCAACACACATGGTGTGCATCTTATACAATGTTGTGAGCATTAATGTACCACTTAATTACGCAATAGTGCTCTGATATGTGTATGTTAAAACATGTGCCAACTGAAAATGCAATAAAATATGTTTTTTAAAAAAGTTGTCTCCTGCAAAGCATATCATGTAACATGCAGATCACAGATTTTTATTTTATGTTGATAGGTAAGTGGATTACTGCTTTGAACACAGAGATCCTTTTGTTACTTGCAGTTAATAAATTGTAATCCGTCTAGTAGACAACAGAGAGCTATGAAGGCTATTTGACTCCTACACCTTGTTACCCTGACTGTCTCATGTAATACATCTTGTACATTGATTTACACACTTACATGATTTATTTGGAATGGATAATGTGTATGTTATGTAATGCGCTCTAACACTCTGCATTGGGATGAGTAGCGCTATAAAAGAAATAAAATGGTGCTATTTAAATTGTTATTTTTGTAAATACGGGGACAGACCAACCCATCTGACATTCTTACAGTGCATGCACTTATATACAACAAATAAAAAGCATGCGTATCTTAAGTACCTGTGAAGAGATAACAAGCTGTGTGCTTTTGTTTCCTCGCTGGAGCATTTGCATTTGTGAGGTTCCGGGACGCCTCCAGTCCAATTCTCGATCAAAAGGAGGCCTGATGGCTCCTTAACTTCTGTCTTTATCTTCGCCCTGCTGGAGGTGAAAAAAAACAAAGCCCCCTCGCTGCCTCCACATTGCTGCTGGGAATGGAAAGCAGACAATGTGCAGGAGCTGCTAAGCGTGTCTCAGTGTCTCAAAATTACACTGGGAAAAGTTCAACATATTTCTGTGTGGCCCAACTTCTTAGCATAGTGGACAGCGTCCACACTATGAAAATAGTGGGTGGACGCAGTGTACCTGCATGTACCCCTGACTCGTGCCCTGGTGTAAACTGTTGGTCACGGGTTTTTATCCCAGTGCAAACATTGTGAGTTAATGCATCAACTGCTGCAGAAAGAGTGACAGAGAGAGAGAGAGACAGAGAGAGCTCGCAAATGCAGGCATCCTCTAAAAATTCCAGTGAGACAGCTTGCAAACTAGCGTGGTCTCATTCTGTAAAATCCTACAATAGAAATGAGAAAAAGTAGACACAGTGAAGCATTTACCACTATTGAATGGGCGAAAGTGAACAGCACTGCCATCGTTCCCTTTTACTCTTTTCTAGTCTTTTCTATCGTTTTTCTCCAATGCCCACCAACATCTTTAACACTACCGGAAGTGTACTAAAACTATTTTAGTATCCCTCCAACACAGTACTAGACTCTGATGGTCTGGAGTCTCTCATCCATAGTTGAGGGTGCATACTGACCCGCTTATGAAAAATGCATCCAGTCCTTTGTAATTGGTAACATCACCCTGAATAGGTATTTTTTATATTATGTATGGTGTTATATATGGTATGAAACAAATCTGCGTGCTGTGTGACCTATAGGAGTGCCACTTCATGCCACGCAAAAATGTAGTTCTTTACACAAGGATGAAAGTCATTCAGTTCTTTCTCTTCCTTTGAGCAGATGCTGATCCATCACCGTAATAACCATGGAATAGTTTCACCCTCGGCTGGTTTCTGGACTGGTAAAACCTGGTGAAAACGTTTTTGAGTTTCATGCATAAAGTAATCACTGGGTCCAACGGCAAAAATCTGCCTACATTATATCCAGCTTTCACCTCCCCAAACCTGATGCCAGTGACCATTAGCCGCCTTGCTCCCTCCAGCACAGAAAGCCCAGCAAAATGCCTGCAAAGAACCATCGTGATGCTAGTTCAATGGATCATTCAGTTTTGAAGGGAGAAGATGTTTCATTGTTGTCCAACCTGAGAATAAGGGCTGAGCTGCTGCCCAATCAAGACAAGGAGCTGAATTGCCCCTAGAGGAATAGAGTGACCCTAATAGAGAGCTGACAGAGCTGAGGCCCAGCTGATTAAAAGCTGCATGGGGACAGACTTGAGTAGAGTGTCTTCCTCAGAGCCATGTGGATCCAGAGCCAAGCCAGCAGAACCCAAACATAAGGATCATCTACCTAATTATAACTGGCTCACTATCTGGTAAGTTCTGGAGACACCCAAGGACTGGGTCTATTGCTGCACTGCCTTCTTGATGTACACAACTGGTACTGAGCAACTTGCCCTATGATAAGCGGTAGACAGGAGTATGGGCTGAAACCTCTCCCTCACCTCTTTAAACTCTATATGGAGCTCTTTTCAGAAATGTTTCAAATGAAGGACATAACACTTCATCAGTACTCTGAAGAAACCCAACTCTTGAACCCCTCAAACATCAGCAACTGGAAAAACTGCCTTCAAGAGATCATCCTTTGGGCATCTGCCTTCTCCCTGAAACGGAATCCGAACAAGACAAAACTCTTACTTCTACGTACAAACAATCGTCAATACAAAAATGGACAAATGAATTACCACCCTTAGGTATAGCACCCAATCTCCCTGAGTAGCTAAATATTTTAGATTCTCACGTTAAAGTTCTCTGAAGTTCACAAATCATATAAAAAATCTAATGAAAGTGGACAGCATTCTATTTGCACCTTCTCAAGAAAATGAAGAAGGTTACAGACCTACAGTACAAGCCCTGGTTCTCTCATATATTCAACGGGTACACCATTCTAGCCAGTTTCCCTAAATCATCTATCTCACACCTCAAAGCCACTCTGCATGCCATAGCTTGGTTGGTAACAAACACCAGGATATTGGACTATGTGATGCAAATTACTAAATAGTTCAACTAGTTCCAATTAGAAGCACACATCACCTTGAAAATCACCTGTATAATGCACAAAGCTGTTCACAAAGGGCTTCCTTCATATCTAAGGTAAACTGCACACATCTGGAGGCCTAAGAGAAACAAGAGGGAAAGAAAGACTAATCCTAGTGATTCCTGCAGCTAAAAAAACAAAAACTGCCAGACAGATCTTCGCGTGCCTAGCCCCCAACTGTGGAATTAAATAACAGAGTACATAAGTACCACCCTGTAGCCGAATATGGTCTGAGAGAAGATTAAAGTCCAGGTAACTGGGGTTAAAGGTGAACAAAAAAAGCTTTTTATTTAGGCTTTCAGCTTTCTGAACTTAAAGTCCTTTCGTTGGGTTTTGCTGGTCTATTTTCCCTGTAGATCTCTCGTGACAGATTTGCTTCTTTTTCTTCTAGGGGTTTCCATCTGGAGGACTGGGTAACTCGTACAGAACGGACAGAAGTAACAAGTATGGGTTCTTGTCCCTGTCCAGTTATTACCCTGATCCTGCTATCGCTGCTTGCTTCCTCCTTTTACTTTCTTTGTCTCTGAGATTTTCTCTGCTTTATTTTCCTTTTACTTTTTCCTATACTTTCTCTGTACTTCCAGTGACCTTGTGTGTTCCCTCTTACTTGATCAGTGTATAGTAAATAAATGGGAAACAGCGTTTACAACGCTGTCTCCACATCGCAAGCCAATACAACGCAGTCGTTACAACGACCGCGTTGTTAGTACGCGATACCATTACATCGCAAGTCATTACAACGACTTGCTGTAGGGGGCGCACTGGTATTGGATTTAAAATCCAACACCTTCCCTGCTGCTGCGCAAACTGGAGTAGGAATAGTAAATAATACTATTCCTAAGTCCAGCGCGCCCCCTACAGCAAGTCGTTGTAATGACTTGCGGTGTAATGGTATTGCATACTAACAACGTGGTCGTTGTAACGACCGCGTTGTAATGGCATGCGATATAATCGCATGCATTGTAAGCAGCTATATTCAAATAAACAGGAAAAAACACAGTTCCCAGATTAAGCTTTCGCTCTGAATTACAAGCGTTTTACTAAAAGAAGGCAAAGGGGCAATACTTTCCAGTGGTCCCTTCCTTCCTGAGACCTCAATTGGATTCTTCCTCCCTCCAACCTTAACCCACGAGAGCCCTCTCCATTCCCATATAAGGGCACTGAACTGGTCGAACCATGGACTCCGGTGAATGAGGCTAGGGCTGAACGCCTTGTGTCCCGTGCTACATTGTGGTCGGCCTGTGCTTGTGGCTTTGTCCTGGCCTGGCGCTACGAGATAACCACAGCTGGTGCTTTGTGCTTCTAGGCAATTTTTTACACATAAATATTTAAACTTGCATATCTTTGGTTCTACTGATTGGATTTTGTCATTTTGGTCTCAAATAATTTATTGAATTTTACTTTATGTTTCAAAGTTACAGTTTGAAGTGCTGCATAAAAACTTTGCACATTGGCTCTAAGTTAAACCTGACTGCTTTGTGCCAAAGTACCAGAGGGTTAAGCACAGGTTAATTGGGGTTTGCTTGTGTTTCACCCTGACAGAGATTGTGGTTGTTGCTTGAGTAGGGTTTCACCCCGTCAACCAGCAACCCAATTTCCAAAACCTTGTTACTACCTTGTTTATCACTTAAAGTTGTTAGACTGAGATCATGTTAACAGAGCTCATAGTAAGACCCAAAGTGATCCAGAAACTGAAGCATCTTTGCATTATTTGGACCATAGGAATACAAAGAGAACAGTAACTGAATAGATTTCTCACCATTACTTTCCATTAAGGGAGTTACACTATTTGTGATTCAATACTCATCTCACAGAATGTACTAGGAGGCATCATTATTACTTCTCTAACTTTTTCTACTGAATTCAGGAACTAGGGCTTGATTTAGAGTTTTCCTGGTCGGTTTTCTGTCTGCCATTAGGAGAAATATATATTTAGCTTCTCCGACCACATTGGCGTTGGAAAATCTGCCACATTCAGAATTCCTTGCCATTGCAAAAGCAGTATCACCATGGACTATCTCTGCCATAAGATTGGGCAGTTTTTGAGGATATCTGGTAGAAAATGTGCCAAATCCTGTGTGGAATCATGAGATTTCTTCCATTAGCTGACACTGGAAATGCATCTTCGAAGAGGCGGTTCATTGTCAGTGCCCATATGTAACAGAAGGCTCTAGGCCTCCACCGAAAGTGAGCAGGTAGAGAATTCTAACAGATGTACATGACACGTTCACTGGAATGTCTAACATTTCCTTCTTCCTTTGACAAAGGCTTAAAAAATTAAAGGAGTCTGCCAATCCTCATTCTGCGCATGTGCATTGTCGTATTGAGAGAAAGAAATCAGAAAAGAATGGAAAAGGGACTCATGTCAGATTTGTGCCTACATGTGGTTTGATGAGGCAAGTGGGAAAATCAGGGAAATTTCATATATCGGATGACCACAGCTGTTCGACAGCCCCTACCAGCTCAACTGTGTAATGGGCAATGGACACCTGCTAGGGTGCCACACTCCTTAACACCCAAGCAGTGTTCTGAACCAGGCCTTTTAGTCTGTGATAGTTTGATGTTGAGGCTGTGCATGTTGGCACTCAGGTGAGTGATTGTCTGAGGGTACTGAGCTGGGCACAAGTGTTGGTTGTGGGGTGTTTAGACACTCTGCACCCCCACCTTGGTGCCCTTGCAGTACAATATCATAATGTGAGATACTTGCCTTGGCATGTCTGCAGACTGACTGAACTTACTGAATGAGGGCACGGAGGTGTGGCCACACACAGTAATCTACTATGCAGCATGGATCCTCACCTTAAGCCCATCAACTGGGAGCACACTGTGGCATATGGGCAGTGACGGCTTCTCCGGTAATGGCGCAGGAGCGTCGCTGTAGGAAGTCCAGCAGTTCAGCATACAGCATAAAAGGAAGAGACAAAGACGAAGTTCTCTTGACGCGGGTTTATCCCTTCACACGTCTCGTAGGTAGGAAGTGTATACAAAGAATGACAAACTCCCCGTTAACCTCCACCCCCAACCTTCTCACAGATTCAAAACAATACATTCTCCAGGTGACGCGAGGCAGCCACGAGCCATGACACACAGAATGTCACGCTCGTGTCTGCACGCATCATGTTCCCAACACACCTTCCCCCCTTAAAGAAAATTAAAAAAACAACAACAAAAATTTATTCATGACAAAATCTTTGAACTTTGCAGGAAGGCGATGATTACGCACAACCCTAGTGTGAGCATTCTCAAAATTGCTAGGAGGAGGACAATGATTCCTTTGGTCACTATGTTGCCAAACATCTAGAAATACATTGCTGTTATGGTCTTCCTGCAGATTAGTTACCCCTTTAAACAGAGAAACTCTGTTTAGGTTCCAGACAGAACCACCCTCAATTCTAACTGCACTCTTAAATACTTCAATGACTCTTTTCGGAACTGACCAAACAGGAAAACCCTTGGCAACACCCTCTTTTTTTATACGAATTAAATCGCCAACCATTATCTTATATTTGCTTACAGAACCCATTTTTTTTTTAATAGCATGTTTCATTTTGTTTTTGTACATCTCAACTCTGCGTTGGACTGCCTCATAATCCACCCTGAAGAAGTCATTGGCTGCACCTAGATTTTTCTTCAACCACCAAGGTGCCAATTTGGTACTAGGTTTACGCCCTCTCAAGAGTTCAAATGGACTGACCAAAGTGACGGAATTGGGAGAAGTTCTATACGCTAGTAACATGGATTGCAAAGCGTTACGCCAATTTAAACCACTCTTTATTGAAAGTTGAATAGCTTCTTTCACAACACGGTTAAAACGCTCAACCTGTCCATTGGCCTCGGGGTGGAAAACAGCAATTCTTCTATGAGTAATACCACACTTCTCCAGAAAGCTTCCCATTTCTTTACTGACAAATTGGGGTCCATTATCAGTGACAATTTCTTGAGGGATCCCTTCCCTACAAAAATCTCATCTAAAAACTCAATAACATTTTGTGAGGTGACCTCCTTGACCATTTTAACCTCGGGCCATTTGGAATAATAGTCAATAAGAACGATGCCAAAAGCTTCCTGCTTGGGTAAAGTACTAAATGGACCAATAATATCCAAACCAAGTTTACACCAAGGACCAGGGGGAAATTCTATAGGATGGGGCTCAGAGCGTAAAGCAACAGCTGACTTGTCACTATTTGAACATTGAATGCATGAACGTACAAAATGGTCAACACAAATGTCAATGCTAGGCCACCAAAATAGTTCTCTAACACGTCTCCTGGTAAATGAAATCCCTAAATGCCCCTCATGAGCAATTTCAAGAATTGTGTTTCTAAGTGAGTGGGGAGGAATAACTTTAACACCTCTCAAAACTAAACCATTTTCAATAGCCAACTCGTCATGTACTTTGGAATAACTCATCATATCGCCCGACAACTTCCTCTGTTCAGGCCAACCTTGTACTATGCACTTCTTGACATTATTCAATTCAACATCTTTCTCCATTTCCAGGAGCCAAACATCTTCCCTTAAACTTGTTTGTTCACCATACACTAAATTAACATCACGTGTGGTGAACGCTACTTCACAATCTTCGTCTTGAATCTTTACTGGACATTCCACCGAAGAAGTTAATCTAGACATGCAATCTGCGTGTATGTTAGCCTTACCTTGAACATATTCTATCTGGAATTGGAAAGACTGTAATCTGGAAGCAAGTCTCGCAAGACGGGCAGACATCGTCCGCCCCCTGGAGCCATCAAAAAAACAAGGGGCTTTATAGTAAATTTAGTACCCCATAAAAAGGTCCTAAAATGTTCCGCCCCCCACACGCAAGCCAACAACTCTCTCTCTGTAACCGAATAGTGTTTTTCTGCAACTCTCAGAGCCCTGGAAGCATACGCTACAATCCACTCTTTCTCATTGTCTCTTTGTAAAAGGACACCACCCAAACCGGTGCTACTAGCATCCACCATAATAATACATTTTTTTCCGCAAACAAATGGCTTAAGACATGGAGCATTCACAATAAACTCTTTAAAATTCTCAAAAACCTTGGACGTATCATCGGTCTAAACACATTTTGCATTTTTCTTAAGGAGACATCTAAAAGGATCAATTCTAGAGGCAAAATTGGGTATAAATTTTGCATAAAATTCAATAAGACCCAGAAAAGCCACAAGTTGCTCTTTGGAAGTGGGAATGGGTGCATTTACGATACTTTCAATGTGGTTCCATTTAGGTTTGATGCCCATTCCACTAATGGTATGCCCCAGATACTCTACTTCCTTGGCTTTGATTTTACATTTGTCAAGACGGAGAGTGAGACCCTTTTTTGATAAGGCAGCAATTACATTTTTTAAATTCACATCATGTTCCTCATCATTTATGCCATACACAAGTATATCATCTTGAAATGCAATCGCGCCATTTAATCCCTCCAATGTGTCTCTCATCAACCTTTGGAAAACTGAGGCAGCACTAGCAAGACCAAAAGGCAAACGGCGATAATTGAAAAGCCCTTCAGGAGTAATGAAAGCGGTGAGGTTCTTTGATTCCTCGGCAAGGGCAACCTGATGGTAGGCACTAGCCAAATCGATGCAAGAGAACACTTGTGCACCAGCTAAAGTTGATACCATCTCATGGAGATTGGGCAAGGGGTGAGCATCTACCCAAATAGCATTATTCACACTGCGAAGGTCCACACATAGCCTAAGTTCGCCTGAAGATTTAATGGAAATCACGATGGGAGAAACCCATGGTGAAGACTCAATGGGTTCTATGATGTCTTTTTGACACAGGTCTTTAAGCATGTCCTTTAATTTACTCCTGTAAGTAAGAGGAACATTCCTCACTTTATGACGAATTGGCACAACATTATCATGTAATCTAATGACATGTTCAAAACCCTGATATCTCCCTAATTTCCCACTGAAAACACTGGGAAATAGTTCCTTTAATTTATCAACAAGACAAGAATTGTCTTTATGACTAATATCGTGGGGTTTGTGAGAAGTTGTCCTGGCATATGCTGTCCACTAATTATAGTGGGCACCTTGCACCAGTCCAAACAACCCCTTATTGGAGATAGGTTAAAGACAACCTTATTGAAAGCTATCCTAGTGGTAGCTATGGAGAGCAGCCTTCAGGCTAAGTCTTGAAGGAATGTAAAGCAGCTTGTTTTACCAGTCTATAATCTCTTGAGTGACCAAATGAAAGAGCACCACACCAGGTATATATTCAAAATATATGTATTTATTGCTAAACACACCCCTCTAGTCTCTTTATGAGGCTAGAGTTCGAAGTACACAAGTTATAAGTTATTTAAACACAGTAGTAGCACAAATACACGTTTGGGCCCTAGGGGCGTACCAAACCATATACCAATAAAGTGGTATAAGAACCACGACTGAACTAGACACTAGGCCTAGAGCCTCTAGAAGTGCTTGGACCACAAGGAACCACCCAGGATAGTGACACAGGGGACCCACGGGGACGCGTGCAGTGTAAATACACAACCGCGATACGCCGTTAACTTCTATGGAGAAAGTCGCGATCAGGAAATTAAAGAAAAGGGACACTTAAAGGAGGACTTGGAGCAAACCCTTTGAGAACTAGGTCGTTCTAGAGTCTCTACCCACGGGAGCACTGGAGTACTCGTGTTACCTCACCCAGGGAAGCCGGGTGCATAGGTGCCTTTCGGGGTCGGGTTTCGTCGCCGATTTGAATGGTGATCTGCTGCAAAGTGCTGCTGGCGACCAAGTGGAAAGTGTCCGGGTGGATCCAAGAGTGGATCGGAGATCTGAAGAACCTGAAAGCAGAGGGGACAGAGTCTGGGTCACTAGCCAGTGACCAGGAAGGCGATGGACAGATGCCCACCGATGTCGCTTGCTTCAAGTGCGTTGACGGTCGTCTTGACTCTTCAGCCACGAGGTCCAGGAGGTGTTGTCGGCGACCAGGAGCAGGATTCGGGCTGGTACACGATGTCTGTCGAGTGCTGAGGTGTCGGCGACCGGATTGGACCCAATAAGCCTTGGCAACGGCAAGTCTCGGTGAAGATGAAGATTGTCGATGGTGCAGACCAGCAAGGTCTGAGGAACTCACCCAGTGAGGGTAAGTGAGGGCAGGCCTGGAGCAACCAGGGTGCCTAAGAAGAAAAGGATTGGCCTTCGTGAAGGGCTACTAGCCAACGGGCTAGCGACCGCGAAGGAGCCTTGAGACATCGCACGTGGATCTGGCTCACAGGACACTCGTGGAGTGGAGGCCAGTGATCTTCGGTGCAGTTGGTGCTGGAGGCTAGGGTTACTCGGAGCCCAAAGCACGACTTCGTGGGAGACCCAGAAGAGGATGCACTAGCAAATGCGTGCGGTGTCCAGGGGTAACGGTTCCACGTTACCCACGACAGCTACGGGCCTCAGCTTTGCTGGGGACTCAGGGCAGCCTCGGGGAAGTCTGGAAATCTACCTCTGGTGATGCAAAGACTTCGGCGTCCGACGGGAGCTTAGGCGATGCAGACCGGACAATTGCTTCTTTGGTGCCTGCCAAGCAGGGGAGTCACTCCTTGACCCCAAGGGAGATACTTCTGTCCTCTAGTCTTTAGTAGAGCGTCGAAGGTCCAGGATTCTGTTTCAGAGTTTCGTCCAGAGATAATCTAAAGTCCTAAGGACTGGGGGGCATATTAGCAAGACCGGCGATAAAATTATCGCCGCTTTAGCGGCAGGAAACTGCCGCTAAAACGGCGATAATGGGCTTGCTAATATGCGTTATAGAATTCCAATAGAAGCCCAGGTTAGATGTCCTGCACATCTAACCTGGGCTTCTATTGAATTCTATAACGCATATTAGCAAGCCCATTATCGCTGTTTTAGCGGCAGTTTCCTGCCACTAAAACGGCGATAATTTTATCGCCGGTCTTGCTAATATGCCCCTGGGTTCCTATACTTACACCAAGTTTAGAGGTTGGACTACTCTGTGGCCCCACCTATGGGTGGGTCAGGGCAGAGGGGTGGCTACACCCCTTTCCCTTTGTCCAGTTCGCGCCAAAGCAGGGGCTGCAAGCCCCTGATCCGGTTTGAACTGGGGTATGCACAGGGACACCAAATGTGCCCCCAGTGCAGGACTTCAAAGCACCCGAAAGTGCTCCCGCCCAGCCCCAATACACATTAGCCTGTCTGGGGAGGTGGTCACACCTCCCTGGGACAGGAAACCTATTGTCCAGGCCTCCCCTGCTGAATTTTCGTCCAGCAGCAGGAGGGCAGACTCGTGTCTGTGGCAGCAGCATCCATTTTGTGATGCCAGGGCTTTAGAAAGAAGTTACCGGCCAGGCCAGAGTTAACATGTCTCTCCCTGTAGAAGGGTGGAATGCTACCCCCGCCGCCAGAATTGGCGAGGGGGTAGTATTCCAAGATGTTTGACACCAAACACGACATGTTTAGGTGCAGCCATTCCAAAGTTAGCATTTAACGCGAGGTTATAATGCGCTTAAGAGTATATGGTCAGGCTGCACTACAAACAGCATCAGAGATGGGTCTCCGAACGCTGCAGAGGGTCCCTGCTCATGCAGGGCACCCTCTCACATAGGAACCACGCACTCTGCCTTCAGGATTGATAAGGCCTGCCATAGGAGTGACTTATAGGTTTATATGTGTGTATGTATTTAGTGATATAGGTAACCTATATCACAGTAAGGGGTGCATGCACCACCTTACCCAGGCTGCAGTAGCAGACCTGTGGTGTCAGTTTGGATGGCCTTCCAGGGGTGGCATAATACATGCTGCAGCCCCTGGTAGGCCTCTGAGGTACCTATGCCCTTGGTACATAGTATACCATATACTAGGGACTTATAAGGGCACTCCAGATTCCAATCAGTGATGTGCCTAAGGCACATGGAAACCATTTTAGAGAGGAAGCAGCTAGGCTGGGGTTCTGATTAGCAGGGCCCCAGCCAGACTAAGGTCGAAAAACAGTGAAGCATCAGCAAAAAGTGGGGGTACCCATGTGAAGCAGATCCTACTCTCCTACACAACCCCCCAAACGTAGGGACATTAAACTAACCTTGCCCAGTTAAGTCTTCATGTTCTAAGTGGAAGTACCTAGAGAGTCCATCTGCATTGGCATGGTTACTCCCAGGTCTATGTTCCACTGTGAAGTCCATCCCCTGTAGGGAAATGGACCACCTAAGCAGTTTGGGGTTTTCACCCTTCATTTGTTTTAGCCATAAGAGGGGCTTATGGTCTGTCTGAACCAGGAAGTGGGTACCAAACAAGTATGGCCTCAACTTCTTCAGAGCCCAGACCACAGCAAAGGCCTCCCTCTCTATGGCTGACCAACGTTTCTCTCTAGGGGTCAGCCTTCTGCTAATGAAAGCTACTGGCTGATCCTGACCTTCTTCATTCAATTGTGACAGTACAGCCCCTACCCCCAATTCAGATGCATCAGTTTGAACAATGAACTTCTTGGAGTAATCAGGACTCTGTAGAATGGGAGCAGTGCACATGGCCTGCTTCAGGTCATCAAATGCCTTTTGACAGCTAGCTGTCCACTGAACCTTTTGGGCATTTTCTTAGAAGTTAAGTCATTCAGGGGTGTCACTATTGATCCATACCCCTTGACAAATCTCCTATAGTACCCAGTCAGGCCTAAGAAGGCTCTCACCTGAGTCTGGGTAGTTGGAGCAGTCCAGTCCATGATAGTCTGGATCTTGCTCTGCAAAGGTTGAACCTGGCCTCCACCCACAAGGTGGCCCAGGTACACAACCTGACTCTGCCCTATCTGGCACTTAGTGGCCTTGATAGTCAGGCCTGCCTTTTGCAGGGCCTGTAAAACATTCCTGAGGTGGACCAGGTGATCCTCCCAGGTGGAGCTAAAGACAGCAATATCATCTAGATATGCTGCACTATAGGCTTCCAGACCTGTGAGAACTGTATTCACCAACCTCTGGAAAGTGGCAGGTGCATTCTTCAGACCAAAGGGCATCACCACAAATTGATAATGCCCACTAGGGGTTGAGAATGCTGTTTTGGGCTTTGCAGTATCAGCTAGTCTGATCTGCCAGTAGCCAGCTGTCAAGTCAAATGTGCTGAGATATTTGGCTGAGGCCAAAGTATCTATGAGCTCATCTGCCCTTGGTATTGGATGGGCATCAGTCCTAGTGACTGCATTGAGACCCCTGTAGTCCACACAAACCCTCATCTCTCTTTTTCCACCACTGGTGTGAGGTTTTGGCACAAGGACCACTGGACTAGCCCAAGGGCTATCTGAGGGTTCAATAACTCCCAACTCCAACATTTTCTGGACTTCAGTCCTGATACAGTCCCTGACATGGTCAGGTTGCCTATAAATCTTATTTTTAATAGGCAGACTGTCCCCAGTGTCCACTTCATGAGTGCACCAGGTGGTCTGACTGGGTGTCAGTGAAAACATGTGACTAAACTGATTGAGCACCTGTCTACAATCAGTTTGTTGCTGGGTAGTGAGGCTGCCTGCCAAGGCTACACCATCTACTGACCCATCGTCAGGGTTCTGTGAGAGCAGGTCAGGGAGTGGGTCACTCTCTTCCTCCTGCCCTTCATCAGTAGCCATGAGCAAGCCCATGTCTGCCCTGTCCACATACGGTTTTAACCTGTTGACATGGAGAACCCTGTGGGGACTCCTGGGTGTTCCTAGGTCTACTAAGTAGGTAACCTCACCCTTCTGCTCAACAATAGTGTGGGGTCCACTCCATTTGTCTTGGAGAGCTGCTGGGGCCACTGGCTCCAACACCCACACCTTCTGTCCTGGCTGGTAAACAGTCAGAACAGCTCTTTGGTCATGCCAGGCCTTTTGAAGTTCCTGGCTAGCCTCAAGGTTTTTGGTTGCCTTTTTCATATACTCAGCCATCCGGGAGCGGAGACCAAGTACATAGTCCACTATGTCTTGCTTTGGGGGCTTGAGAGGTAACTCCCATCCTTCCTTCACCAAGCACAGTGGACCCCTGACAGGGTGGCCAAACAGAAGTTCAAAAGGGCTGTAACCAACCCCCTTCTGAGGCACCTCCCTATATGCAAATAAAAGGCAGGGCAAGAGTATGTCCCATCTTCGCCTAAGCTTTTCTGGGAGCCCTTTAATCATGCCCTTCAAGGTTTTGTTGAATCTCTCAACTAAACCATTGCATTGTGGGTGATAGGGTGTGGTGAACTTATAAGTCACTCCACACTCCTTCCACATTGCTTTTAAGTACCCAGACATGAAGTTAGCACCCCTGTCTGATACTACCTCCTTAGGAAAGCCCACTCTTGAGAAAATTCCCAGGAGGGCCCTTTCCACCACAGGTGATGTAGTGGTCCTGAGGGGAATAGCTTCTGGGTACCTGGTGGCATGATCCACTACCACCAGGATAAACCTGTGCCTAGATGCTGTTTGGGGATCCATGGGACCAACAATGTCAATCCCTACCCTTTCAAAGGTCACCCCCACCACAGGTAGTGGTATCAGGGGGGCCTTTGTAGTGCCACCTGCCTTGCCACTGGCCTGGCAGGTTACACAGGAGCGACAAAACTCCTTGGTGTCTTCAGACATGTGGGGCCAGTGAAAGTGAGGGACAATTCTGTCCCAAGTCTTGTTCTTGCCCAGGTGACCTGCCAAGGGAATATCATGGGCTAGGGTCAATAGGAAGCCCCTGAACTTTAGAGGTATAACCAACCTCCTGGTAGCACCAGGCTTGGGGTCTCTACACTCTGAGTACAGGAGTCCATCATCCCAATACACTGTATGGGGACCACTAGCTTTCCCAGCAGCCTCAGCAGCAGCTTGCTGTCTGAGGGGTTCAAGGGAGGGGCAGCTCTGCTGCTCCTGGCTCAGATCTGCCCTGGAAGGTCCCCCTGTCCCCAAGAACTCAACCTGGTCAGGTTCAAGTTCCTCTGGGACAGTTCCTTCTTCAGGACTGAGATCATCCCCTCAAGGGACTGATCTTCTTCCTGAGCCAAGGGGAAGGCACTGCCTTAACCCTACTACTCCTCCTCTTGGAAGGCACTTGGTCCATTATTCCAGAATCCAAGGCCTGTTCAGTGCTAGACATTTTGGCTTGTGACCTGGTCACAGCAAACACATCTGCAGGGATCCCCAGCATTTCTGCATGGGTCCTGAGCTCCACTTCTGCCCAAGCAGAAGTCTCTAAGTCATTGCCAAGCAAGCATTCGACTGGTAGGTTTGCACTCACCACAACCTTCTTAAGGCCAGTTACCCCTCCCCAGGAGAAGTTAACAACTGCCAGAGTATGGTCTGTTCTGACGTTGCTAGCATTGGTCACTTGGTACATCTCACCAAGTATAACTTGCCCAGGATTCACAAGGTCTTGTGTCACCATTGTGACACTTGCCCCTGTGTCCCTAAATGCCAAAGCCTCTCGTCCATTGATTAAAGGCTGTTGTCTGTACTTGCCCAGATTACTGGGACTCACAGAGGAGGGCACAGCCATGCCTCCATCACAGACTAACACAGCCTGAGTTAGTTCTCTGACTAGGTCAGAGCCCAACTCAGTACCCAGGGTGAACCCTACTAAACCCTTGGCTGGAGCACTCCCACCAACTGTAACTGTACTAGGGGGAACAGGTGCCTTAGGGGCATTGGTGGGTGCTGGACTTGAGTCTTTGGACTTGGTGCAATCACTGGTCCAGTGGGTCTTTTGCTTACAGACCTTGCACCATGGTTTTCTTTGGCCTTTCCCTTTTGTAGACTGTGAATCCCCACCTGAAGAAGATTTTTGGGGGCCTGGTGAAGACTTTTGATCTTTACCCTTCTCCCCACCCTTTTCAGAGTTCTAAGCATCTTGCTTCTTAGGGTCCCCACCTTGGTTCTGTACTTTCTGCTTCACCCTGGTTCTGACCCATTTGTCTGCCTTCTTTCCCAATTCTTGGGGAGAGGTCAGATCAGAGTCCACCAGGTATTGATGCAACAGCTGATTTTGACAGTTATTAAGAATCTGCTCCCTCATTATCAGATTGTACAATCCTGAGAAGTCACACACCTTACTGCCCATCAACCAGCCTTCCAGAGCCTTAGCAGAACAATCCACATAGTCTACCCAGTCTTGAGTCTGTGCTTTTGGGTATCTCTGAACTTCAACCTGTACTGTTCAGTGGTTAGGCCAAACCCATCAATAAGAGCACTCTTCAAGACCTTGTAATTATCAGCATCCTCCTCTCTAACAGTGAGGAGCTTATCTCTACCTTTGTCTGCAAAGGAGAGCCACAAGATTGCTGCCCACTGCTCTTTAGGGACCTTCTGTACTTTACAGGCCCTCTCTAGAGCAGTTATCCACTTGTGGATGTCATCCCCACTCTGGTAGGGAGGGACAATCTTGCTCAGGTTCCTATGGTCATAGGACCTTTCCCTATCTCTAGGGACATGGCTGCCACCATGGGACTCTAGTCCCAACTTTCTTCTCTCTTTGAAGAGATCTAGGGACTCCCTGTCTATAGCCAGTTGCTGTTTTCTGAGTTCAAGCTGAGCTTCCTCATATTGAACCAGCCTCTTTCTCCTCTCATGAGAGGATTCCCTCCTATGAGATGAGACAGAGGTCCCTATGGAGGTGCCAGAGTGGTTAGACTCCTGAGAAGGAGATCTAGACTTTCTGGGCACACTCATAATCCTTCCTGGGGGACAAAGTGGGTATCATTCTGATCTTCCTCTTCATCGTCCACAGGAGGGATTGGGTTATCCAGGTCAGGGTCATTGTCACCCTCCTGGCCAGTTTCAGAGGGGGGGCTGGGGGTATTTCTACCCCTGGCCCCATCCTCATCTTCTGCCCCACCCTCCGCTCCTACCCCTTCAGTCCCCAAGGGCTTACTGAGATCATAAGCGTCCAACATCTCTCTAAGATGTTGGGTGGTGGGACTTAGTCCTGTCTTCAATTTCCTCAAGTTACATAATGCTCTCAATTCCAAGAATGGGAGTGTATCATACTTGGAGGGAGAAGCCCATGGGCTTCTGGCAAGGACTCACTGGGTCCTGGCTTTGAAGACATCACTAGTGATGTGTGGTGTATGCACTACCTACTCTAGTGTGGCCTACTAAACTCTCTTGAGTTGTAGAAAGGGTGTGCTATCCCTTAACACACAACTCTAAGTTCAGTAGAACTTACTGTATTCTAACCTTAAATTATATGTACCTTAGGTACCTTTAGTGGTTTTCAGTTGATCAATTCAATTGAGATTATCTGGTAAAACAATAGCAAGCTGGAATCCCACACGCTGCACACCAATGTGAGAAGTTGGCCTGGCATATGCTGTCCACTAATTATAGTGGGCACCTTGCACCAGTCCAAACAACCCCTTATTGGAGATAGGTTAAAGACAACCTTATTGAAAGCTATCCTAGTGGTAGCTATGGAGAGCAGCCTTCAGGCTAAGTCTTGAAGGAATGTAAAGCAGCTTGTTTTACCAGTCTATAATCTCTTGAGTGACCAAATGAAAGAGCACCACACCAGGTATATATTCAAAATATATGTATTTATTGCTAAACACACCCTCTAGTCTCTTTATGAGGCTAGAGTTCGAAGTACACAAGTTATAAGTTATTTAAACACAGTAGTAGCACAAATACACGTTTGGGCCCTAGGGGCGTACTCAAACCATATACCAATAAAGTGGTATAAGAACCATGACTGAACTAGACACTAGGCCTAGAGCCTCTAGAAGTGCTTGGACCACAAGGAACCACCCAAGGTAGTGACACAGGGGACCCACGGGGGACGCGTGCAGTGTAAATACACAACCGCGATACGCCGTTAACTTCTATGGAGAAAGTCGCGATCAGGAAATTAAAGAAAAGGGACACTTAAAGGAGGACTTGGAGCAAACCCTTTGAGAACTAGGTCGTTCTAGAGTCTCTACCCACGGGAGCACCGGAGTACTCGTATTACCTCACCCAGGGAAGCCGGGTGCATAGGTGCCTTTCGGGGTCGTGTTTCATCGTCGATTTGAATGGCAATCTGCTGCAAAGTGCTGCTGGCGACCAAGTGGAAAGTGTCCGGGTGGATCCAAGAGTGGATCGGAGATCTGAAGAACCTGAAAGCAGAGGGGACAGAGTCTGGGTCACTAGCCAGTGACCAGGAAGGCGATGGACAGATGCCCACCGATGTCGCTTGCTTCAAGTGCGTTGACAGTCGTCTTGACTCTTCAGCCACGAGGTCCAGGAGGCGTTGTCGGCAACCAGGAGCAGGATTCGGACTGGTACACGATGTCTGTCGAGTGCTGAGGTGTCGGCGACCAGATTGGACCCAACAAGCCTTGGCAACGGCAAGTCTTGGTGAAGATGAAGATTGTTGATGGTGCAGACCAGCAAGGTCTGAGGAACTCACCCAGCGAGGGTAAGTGAGGGGAGGCCTGGAGCAACCAGGGTGCCCAAGAAGAAAAGGATTGGCCTTCGTGAAGGGCTACTAGCCAACGGGTTAGCGACCGCGAAGGAGCCTCGAGACGTCGCACGTGGATCTGGCTCACAGGACACTCGTGGAGTGGAGGCCAGTGATCTTCAGTGCAGTTGGTGCTGGAGGCTAGGGCTACTCGGAGCCCAAAGCACGACTTCGTGGGAGATCCAGAAGAGGATGCACTAGCAAATGCGTGCGGTATCCAGGGGTCACGGTTCCACGTTACCCACGACAGCTACGGGCCTCAGCTTTGCTGGGAACTCAGGGCAGACTCGGGGAAGTCTGGAAATCCACCTCTGGTGATGCAAAGACTTCAGCGTCCGACGGGAGCTTAGGCGATGCAGACCGGACAATTGCTTCTTTGGTGCCTGCCAAGCAGGGGAGTCACTCCTTGACCCCAAGGGAGATTCTTCTGTCCTCTAGTCTTTAGTAGAGCGTCGAAGGTCCAGGATTCTGTTTCAGAGTTTCATCCAGGGATAATCTAAAGTCCTAAGGACTGGGTTCCTATACTTATACCAAGTTTAGGGGTTGGACTACTCTGTGGCCCCACCTATGGGTGGGTCAGGGCAGAGGGGTGGCTACACCCCTTTCCCTTTGTCCAGTTCGCGCCAAAGCAGGGGCTGCAAGCCCCTGATCCGGTTTGAACTGGGGTATGCACAGGGACACCAAATGTGCCCCCAGTGCAGGACTTCAAAGCACCCGAAAGTGCTCCCGCCCAGCCCCAATACACATTATCCTGTCTGGGGAGGTGGTCACACCTCCCTGGGACAGGAAACCTATTGTCCAGGCCTCCCCTGCCGGAGTTTCGTCCAGCAGCAGGAGGCCAGACTCGTGTCTGTGGCAGCAGCATCCATTTTGTGATGCCAGGGCTTTAGAAAGAAGTTACCGGCCAGGCCAGAGTTAACATGTCTCTCCCTCTAGAAGGGTGGAATGCTACCCCCGCCGCCAGAATTGGTGGGGGGTAGTATTCCAAGATGTTTGACACCAAACACGACATGTTTAGGTGCAGCCATTCCAAAGTTAGCATTTAACGCGAGGTTATAATGCGCTTAAGAGTATATGGTCAGGCTGCACTACAAACAGCATCAGAGAAGGGTCTCCGAACGCTGCAGAGGGGCCCTGCTCATGCAGGGACACCCTCTCACATAGGAACCACGCACTCTGCCTTCAGGATTGATAAGGCCTGCCATAGGAGTGACTTATAGGTTTATATGTGTGTATGTATTTAGTGATATAGGTAACCTATATCACAGTAAGGGGTGCATGCACCACCTTACCCAGGCTGCAGTAGCAGACCTGTGGTGTCAGTTTGGATGGCCTTCCAGGGGTGGCATAATACATGCTGCAGCCCCTGGTAGGCCTCTGAGGTACCTATGCCCTTGGTACATAGTATACCATATACTAGGGACTTATAAGGGCACTCCAGATTCCAATCAGTGATGTGCCTAAGGCACATGGAAACCATTTTAGAGAGGAAGCAGCTAGGCTGGGGTTCTGATTAGCAGGGCCCCAGCCAGACTAAGGTCGAAAAACAGTGAAGCATCAGCAAAAAGTGGGGGTACCCATGTGAAGCAGATCCTACTCTCCTACAGGGCTCAACAGCATAAACTGGGGGATCAGCTCTAGGATCAAGCTTAATTCCTAATTGTTGTTGATGGGCCACCCTAACAGTGACTGCCCTGATCTTGCTACATATATTTTGCCAAAAATATGGCGACCTGAGAATATGAAGTTGGCCCAGAAAAATCCAACCAGATCAATTTTGTGTCCCGTATAACCTCCAGGTGATACATCAGGTGGAGAAAGTATTTTGTCAGGCCACTTGTCATGAAAAATGTCTAAGGAAATAATAGTGTACCATGCACATGAGTCTACTAGAAATTTCAAATCAGTATTATCAACAGTAATGAAACATGAAGGAAATTTTGTACATTCTCCACCCCCACAAATATTAATGACAGTATTGACCTCATATTCATTGTCAACATATGGACTATCATGGTCATACATGTCTTGAATATAATTCACTTTTTAGAGACTGATCTGCAACATTTTCCAAAATGGCCCTTCTTGTTGCATTTTGAACAAGTTTTTCCAATAGCTGGACAATTTTTAAAATCTGCCAAATGTCCTTCGCTCCCACATCTGTAGCAAAGTAACTGAATATTGTTTTTCTCATATTTTGTGCCCTTAAATTTACCATCAAATTTTGATGAATTATCATTTCTCTGTGGGAAAAATTTCTTTTGTTTGTCTGTCTCCTTAGAAACATTGAAAACATCACCTTTGTCGTTCCCTCTAATTTCTTTAACAAATTTTTCGGAATGTTCTATGGACCTGGCTATGTCAATGGCAGCATTTAACGACATGTCAGTAGTAGTCCATAAACGTTCTTGAACTTTCTTGTTGTTTGTCCTCATTAAAATTTGGTCTCTGAGAACTTGTTCATATGATATGTGCTCAAAGTCACATGTAACAGCTAGTGATCTGAGAGCTGATACAAAATCTTCAATGGTTTCATCCGCTCGTTGTTTCCGTGAATAAAAATAAACCTTTCCATCACAATGTTCTTCTTTTTACCATACCGTATATTAAGTTGTGAAGAAGCATACTCATATACAAAGATGTTACCAGGATTAGGTAATGCAGGTAAGGTTTTGAATTCTTTTAACGCAATTCCACCTAAACAATGTTTTAATAAGGAGAGTTTTCTCTCAGGTTCACAGTCTCCACCCTCCAAAACCTCTACATACGCTAGGAAAACCGGTTCCCATATCTCCCAGGCCATGGGAGGTTCACCAGGTGAAGACAGAAAGGATGGAGGAGGACTGATGCCTGACATGGTTAAGATGAAAGACAGTGCAGAATATAACAATAAATAAAAATAGTAATGATACCATAAAATGTAGAAGAATATAGTAAACGTATGAATAAATAAAATAAAAAAATTTAAAAAAGTTCTTTTTTAATGACACGCGGTGTGCGTGTCACCGAAGAATAGTGTACTTTACCGAGTCCATGTCCAAATCCTCCGATTGCAGCGTGTGATTATCAGAAATGAAGAAAAACAGTTTCCGGTTGAGCTCCGGTGGGGAAAGTCAGTTGCCAGGATACAAATGACCAGAAACAAAATGGCGCTCACGTTGTTTTACGTTGCGTGGCCAACGTGATGACAAGGAAATTGCGAGTCAAAACTCCAGTGCGTCTTCCCTGAACATGAAGAGTAACGTCACGGGGAATCCTCCAAGAATAGAATTCACTGCCGCTCGAATGATGCGAATGACACACAGAATGTCACGCTCGTGTCTGCACGCATCATGTTCCCAACACACCTTCCCCCCTTAAAGAAAATAAAAAAAACAACAACAAAAATTAATTCATGACAAAATCTTTGAACTTTGCAGGAAGGCGATGATTACGCACAACCCTAGTGTGAGCATTCTCAAAATTGCTAGGAGGAGGACAATGATTCCTTTGGTCACTATGTTGCCAAACATCTAGAAATACATTGCTGTTATGGTCTTCCTGCAGATTAGTTACCCCTTTAAACAGAGAAACTCTGTTTAGGTTCCAGACAGAACCACCCTCAATTCTAACTGCACTCTTAAATACTTCAATGACTCTTTTCGGAACTGACCAAACAGGAAAACCCTTGGCAACACCCTCTTTTTTTTTATACGAATTAAATCGCCAACCATTATCTTATATTTGCTTACAGAACCCATTTTTTTTTTAATAGCATGTTTCATTTTGTTTTTGTACATCTCAACTCTGCTTTGGACTGCCTCATAATCCACCCTGAAGAAGTCATTGGCTGCACCTAGATTTTTCTTCAACCACCAAGGTGCCAATTTGGTACTAGGTTTACGCCTCTCAAGAGTTCAAATGGACTGACCAAAGTGACGGAATTGGGAGAAGTTCTATACGCTAGTAACATGGATTGCAAAGCGTTACGCCAATTTAAACCACTCTTTATTGAAAGTTGAATAGCTTCTTTCACAACACGGTTAAAACGCTCAACCTGTCCATTGGCCTCGGGGTGGAAAACAGCAATTCTTCTATGAGTAATACCACACTTCTCCAGAAAGCTTCCCATTTCTTTACTGACAAATTGGGGTCCATTATCAGTGACAATTTCTTGAGGGATCCCTTCCCTACAAAAATCTCATCTAAAAACTCAATAACATTTTGTGAGGTGACCTCCTTGACCATTTTAACCTCGGGCCATTTGGAATAATAGTCAATAAGAACGATGCCAAAAGCTTCCTGCTTGGGTAAAGTACTAAATGGACCAATAATATCCAAACCAAGTTTACACCAAGGACCAGGGGAAATTCTATAGGATGGGGCTCAGAGCGTAAAGCAACAGCTGACTTGTCACTATTTGAACATTGAATGCATGAACGTACAAAATGGTCAACACAAATGTCAATGCTAGGCCACCAAAATAGTTCTCTAACACGTCTCCTGGTAAATGAAATCCCTAAATGCCCCTCATGAGCAATTTCAAGAATTGTGTTTCTAAGTGAGTGGGGAGGAATAACTTTATCACCTCTCATAACTAAACCATTTTCAATAGCCAACTCGTCATGTACTTTGGAATAACTCATCATATCGCCGACAACTTCCTCTGTTCAGGCCAACCTTGTACTATGCACTTCTTGACATTATTCAATTCAACATCTTTCTCCATTTCCAGGAGCCAAACATCTTCCCTTAAACTTGTTTGTTCACCATACACTAAATTAACATCACGTGTGGTGAACGCTACTTCACAATCTTCGTCTTGAATCTTTACTGGACATTCCACCGAAGAAGTTAATCTAGACATGCAATCTGCGTGTATGTTAGCCTTACCTTGAACATATTCTATCTGGAATTGGAAAGACTGTAATCTGGAAGCAAGTCTCGCAAGACGGGCAGACATCGTCCGCCCCCCCCCTGGAGCCATCAAAAAAACAAGAGGCTTATGGTCAGTTTTTATAGTAAATTTAGTACCCCATAAAAAGGTCCTAAAATGTTCCGCCCCCCACACGCAAGCCAACAACTCTCTCTCTGTAACCGAATAGTGTTTTTCTGCATCTCTCAGAGCCCTGGAAGCATACGCTACAATCCACTCTTTCTCATTGTCTCTTTGTAAAAGGACACCACCCAAACCGGTGCTACTAGCATCCACCATAATAATACATTTTTTTCCGCAAACAAATGGCTTAAGACATGGAGCATTCACAATAAACTCTTTAAAATTCTCAAAAACCTTGGACGTATCATCGGTCCAAACACATTTTGCATTTTTCTTAAGGAGACATCTAAAAGGATCAATTCTAGAGGCAAAATTGGGTATAAATTTTGCATAAAATTCAATAAGACCCAGAAAAGCCCGCAAGTTGCTCTTTGGAAGTGGGAATGGGTGCATTTACGATACTTTCAATGTGGTTCCATTTAGGTTTGATGCCCATTCCACTAATGGTATGCCCCAGATACTCTACTTCCTTGGCTTTGATTTTACATTTGTCAAGACGGAGAGTGAGACCCTTTTTTGATAAGGCAGCAATTACATTTTTTAAATTCACATCATGTTCCTCATCATTTATGCCATACACAAGTATATCATCTTGAAATGCAATCGCGCCATTTAATCCCTCCAATGTGTCTCTCATCAACCTTTGAAAAACTGAGGCAGCACTAGCAAGACCAAAAGGCAAACGGCGATACCTGAAAAGCCCTTCAGGAGTAATGAAAGCGGTGAGGTTCTTTGATTCCTCGGCAAGGGCAACCTGATGGTAGGCAATAGCCAAATCGATGCAAGAGAACACTTGTGCACCAGCTAAAGTTGATACCATCTCATGGAGATTGGGTAAGGGGTGAGCATCTACCCAAATAGCATTATTCACACTGCGAAGGTCCACACATAGCCTAAGTTCGCCTGAAGATTTAATGGAAATCACGATGGGAGAAACCCATGGTGAAGACTCAATGGGTTCTATGATGTCTTTTTGACACAGGTCTTTAAGCATGTCCTTTAATTTACTCCTGTAAGTAAGAGGAACATTCCTCACTTTATGACGAATTGGCACAACATTATCATGTAATCTAATGACATGTTCAAAACCCTGATATCTCCCTAATTTCCCACTGAAAACACTGGGAAATAGTTCCTTTAATTTATCAACAAGACAAGAATTATCTTTATGACTAATATCGTGGGGTTCAACAGCATAAACTGGGGGATCAGCTCTAGGATCAAGCTTAATTCCTAATTGTTGTTGATGGGCCACCCTAACAGTGACTGCCCTGATCTTGCTACATATATTTTGCCAAAAATATGGCGACCTGAGAATATGAAGTTGGCCCAGAAAAATCCAACCAGATCAATTTTGTGTCCCGTATAACCTCCAGGTGATACATCAGGTGGAGAAAGTATTTTGTCAGGCCACTTGTCATGAAAAATGTCTAAGGAAATAATAGTGTACCATGCACATGAGTCTACTAGAAATTTCAAATCAGTATTATCAACAGTAATGAAACATGAAGGAAATTTTGTACATTCTCCACCCCCACAAATATTAATGACAGTATTGACCTCATATTCATTGTCAACATATGGACTATCATGGTCATACATGTCTTGAATATAATTCACTTTTTTAGAGACTGATCTGCAAAATTTTCCAAAATGGCCCTTCTTGTTGCATTTTGAACAAGTTTTTCCAATAGCGGGACAATTTTTAAAATCTGCCAAATGTCCTTCGCTCCCACATCTGTAGCAAAGTAACTGAATATTGTTTTTCTCATATTTTGTGCCCTTAAATTTACCATCAAATTTTGATGAATTATCATTTCTCTGTGGGAAAAATTTCTTTTGTTTGTCTGTCTCCTTAGAAACATTGAAAACATCACCTTTGTCGTTCCCTCTAATTTCTTTAACAAATTTTTCGGAATGTTCTATGGACCTGGCTATGTCAATGGCAGCATTTAACGACATGTCAGTAGTAGTCCATAAACGTTCTTGAACTTTCTTGTTGTTTGTCCTCATTAAAATTTGGTCTCTGAGAACTTGTTCATATGATATGTGCTCAAAGTCACATGTAACAGCTAGTGATCTGAGAGCTGATACAAAATCTTCAATGGTTTCATCCGCTCGTTGTTTCCGTGAATAAAAATAAACCTTTCCATCACAATGTTCTTCTTTTTACCATACCGTATATTAAGTTGTGAAGAAGCATACTCATATACAAAGATGTTACCAGGATTAGGTAATGCAGGTAAGGTTTTGAATTCTTTTAACGCAATTCCACCTAAACAATGTTTTAATAAGGAGAGTTTTCTCTCAGGTTCACAGTCTCCACCCTCCAAAACCTCTACATACGCTAGGAAAACCGGTTCCCATATCTCCCAGGCCATGGGAGGTTCACCAGGTGAAGACAGAAAGGATGGAGGAGGACTGATGCCTGACATGGTTAAGATGAAAGACAGTGCAGAATATAACAATAAATAAAAATAGTAATGATACCATAAAATGTAGAAGAATATAGTAAACGTATGAATAAAAAAAATAAAAAAATAAAAAAAAGTTCTTTTTTAATGACACGCGGTGTGCGTGTCACCGAAGAATAGTGTACTTTACCGAGTCCATGTCCAAATCCTCCGATTGCAGCGTGTGATTATCAGAAATGAAGAAAAACAGTTTCCGGTTGAGCTCCGGTGGGGAAAGTCAGTTGCCAGGATACAAATGACCAGAAACAAAATGGCGCTCACGTTGTTTTACGTTGCGTGGCCAACGTGATGACAGGGAAATTGCGAGTCAAAACTCCAGTGCGTCTTCCCTGAACATGAAGAGTAACGTCACGGGGAATCCTCCAAGAATAGAATTCACTGCCGCTCGAATGATGCGAAACTCCACCAACGATCCACACTAAGGTACTCGTATTAATCGAGTAACGAGCAAAATTCCAATAAATCGCTAGACAGGTATATTATACCGGCCTAAGAGGTTGCTTTAATTCAGCAGACTTAAATTCCATATAGTTGCAGGGTAATAGACACAAGATCCGTCTTTTGAAATTTCAATAAAAAAATTCAATAAAATGATGGGTTAAATCCCGCTCGTCGCCAGTGTAGGAAGTCCAGCAGTACAGCATACAGCATAAAAGGAAGAGACAAAGACGAAGTTCTCTTGACGCGGGTTTATTCCTTCACACGTCTCGTAGGTAGGAAGTGTATACAAAGAATGACAAACTCCCCGTTAACCTCCACCCCCCAACCTTCTCACAGATTCAAAACAATACATTCTCCAGGTGACGCGAGGCAGCCACGAGCCGTGACACACAGAATGTCACGCTCGTGTCTGCACGCATCATGTTCCCAACAGTCGCCCCATTGCTGCTGTGTAGCAGTAAAAGAAAGGAAAAATAAAATGGTAAAAACTCAATGTTATTATCATTTCATTCATCCCTGCTGCCGCAGTATGAGGGCGAGCTGCTCTGCTGACAGAGCAGGGGAGGAGTGGTGAGCACACTAAAGTGCGCATGATGATTTGACTGGCCCTCTCAGGCCGGCCAAACAGTCATGCGCACTTTAGCATATTCTCCATGCAGGCTGCATTACAGCCTGCATGGAGAACATGCCCAGGCCCCCAGTCCCTGTCTGAGGGCTGAACCACGGTGCTCAGACCTATCACAGCGCTGCATTGCAGGAGTGCTGGAGGTAAGTGAATTTTTCTTTTTTTTTAAATTATACCTCGTTACCCCCATGCCCCCCGTCGCACCACCCCAGATCTGCACTGGCCGCCACTGCATATGGGAGTGCCTGTGAGTGCCCTCAATAGTCCCCGCCCTCCCAGTAGAATTTGTTCAGACCACTGCTCTATATAGTGAAGGAGTGGTGCATGGCATGTGGGAGAGTCTATGAAGGCCTTCCCAATCCTCGACCCCGGTCCCCATGTTCCCTGAGCCCAATGTGGAACAGTGAAGACTGGAGTGTTATTTTTACCAACACTTTTTTTCCTCATCTATGCAGATAATACACAGTCTGTTGTTTTCCTAAGGAAGGTACAGACAGTGCATGGGCATGTGGCAAGAGATCCTGCAGGAACCAAAAGACTTAAAATTGTGAAATATGGGGCAGCTTGAGCAGACCCTCTACAAAAACCCTGCACATGTTTTTTTTATACCCTGCTCGGATTTCTTGTTAGAAATATAAAATCGTTTTTTAAAACACCAATTTATACTATGAATTGCGAGTTCCATGATTTTACTCAATGTAGCCTGATGGCATAATTTGGGGAATTTTGCCTAGCAAGAATACCGCAAAATTGTTTGGATTTGTCAGCATGATTTCAATATCTCTGAGGCCTATTTATGACCACACATATTACATCACTGATGACATGTTAAATGCCTAATTTCCCCAAAAATTTGAGGACACGGGGACCAAGTCCCCGAGTCTTTTAACAGCAGCTGCAACATTTTCTTCTCACTGTACTGATATAGCTGCCTGGAGAAAAACCTCCCTCTGCCAAACAGAGGGCCCTGGTTTTTTAATTTTCAGTAACACAGGACTCCTGTGGGACCAACTTTCCAGATGTACCGAACTTTTTAATACCTTCAGGCCCAACCCTAGCATCCCTTTAAATACAAATTTCTCAAAATTATCTGAACGATATACACCAAATAACAAAAAGCACACTTTCTGAGTAAAATTCTAACTTTTTGCCAACTTTGGTGCAATTCCCTGCCACTGTTTTTTTTTTGTATGGGCGAGCAAAGCTTCCTGTGGGAATTAACATGGAAAATCAACATTTTAGGACACCCCGGAGCTGAAGTTGATCAACTTCCTTTTTGTAAAGTTTTGTGCAGATTTATCAAATGGCACCAATATTATTTTTAAACAAAAAATGCTCTTCCTATGGAAACTGACCTCTATTTTTAAGTACTCTTGCGCACATTAGTGAGCAATTATGTTCTTTCATATTGGCACCAGCTTTTTGCTATTTCGGTGTGATCAACAATGCAGACGACTCTTCTCTTTGATCTGGGGTTAATTTCTTGTGTTCCAAACTCGCTTCCTCTCCATGCTGCATCACATTGGAAACGACATGCTTTCCAAGCCTCACTCTCACAAGCCGCCATCTTTGATATTGGTGTGCTCGCAGCTTTGTATCATAATATACAAAAGGGCGCCCCTCACTTTTATGTAATAAAGGCATAGGACCAAGGGGAAAACACAAAAAGGAGTATAATAATGAGTCCAACCTACCTAAATCCCTTTCACATAGGAACAAATCCAACAAATCCAGACCACACATTACTTATTTTTATATATAGCTTATTACTTTGCCATTTTTTATTTGTTATTCTTTTTATAATCATTGCAAAAACGTCATTATCTTATACTTGTTACAATTCAGACATATTCATTTCTTTATATCATACATTGTATTACAATTTTTTCAACTATTATTAAATTGTACACATTCATTTTGCAAATCTTAAAAACACTTATACTTCAGAAAAACCCACAACTCCATTTGACCTCCTATATTTCACTCTCTACCAACATCCCACTCACACTGCATACCATGCACTCATCATACAACAATCTGGAAAAAGCAAAATGTCCCACATACACCAGCAGAGTCTCTTTAATTCTCTCTTTCTTGTGTAGTGGCACAGGACTGGACACACTAGCAGTCAACACACATTTCTGTGGTGTTTAATGTTATGCTATCACCTTCTTCAGGACCTTTTTGTACTTAAATATGAATATAACACATCAGGAGGGAAAATAGAGAAATTCTCTCATATACTTCATCAGAATGTAGTACAGTATCCCATGTATTTCAGGAGGAAAAAGCAACAGGAATTGTAGCCACTTCACACGTGTTGGAGGATAAACCTTCACCTGGGGTTCCACTATAATATCACACAGGCAGAGAAGGCAGGCTCTCACTTTAATTTTCACTCATATGTCCCACAGATATGAAGAATTCAGCATAAGGCGATCAACCTCTTTTCTCATACATGGCATTTTCCTGGAATCGTAGGGTGAAATCCTGCTACAAAGAGTCCATATCGCACACAGCCATTTCCGAACTCTCTGACGCCACTTCAAACGGGCTTTCTGCCTCTGACTTCTCTCACAAACAAACATGGGGTCGCATCTGCTTTGAGCATCTGATAGGTCAGTGACAGTAATACTGCTGGGCTGACCCCTGTCTCTGATCGGGGGACTCTACCGAGGGCCCCTACCTTGGTTTTGGCTACCTCCTTGTTAAGCCACACATCACCTGTACTATTTTACCCAGGGGTGACTGATATTCCACTTCCTATTGTTTGGCTCTCATTTTTTATCCTACTGTTTACTAACCAACGATAAATGATCCTCCATCTTTTTAACCCTTTCAGTGCTCATGACGGAATGGTTCCGTCATGAGCACAAGTTCCAGTGTGCTCATGACGGAACAATTCCGTCATGAGCACATGCTCAGAAAATCCCTCTGTTGCAGACAGCAGAGGGAATTCCCTTTTTTTTTTTTTTTGCCTGGGGAGGTGGGGAAGAGGTTCCCCAACCTCCCCAGGCCTCTTTTTGAATTTCTTTGCAATGACGATTGCGCGCATAGCGCGCTATCGTCATTGCAATGAAAACGAAACTGAAACTTAGTTTCAGTTTCAGTGTTTCAGTGCTCATGGGGCTATCTCAGCCCCCCGAGCACCGAAAAAGATGGGAGGGGTATCGTTGGAAAGGGGAGAATCTCCCCTTTCCAATGGTACCCTTTCCTAGTGGATCGCTGCTTGGGGATCACTCCAGGGGGGCGATCCCCAAGCAGGGATCCACCCGCTAGACACCAGGAAGGGGGGAGCGGCCCCTTGGGCAAGGGCCTTTGCTCCCCCCATATTTGTTTGGGTACCACAGTCTTTCTGCCCCCCCTGGGGGGCATATGGGGGCGGTAGCCCCCAATCTGCCACCCCGGGGGGGGCGGAAAGCCCACTACAAACCAGGGATTTGTTTTATTGACGCTGGGAGGGGATGCCCAAAAAGGCCATGGCAATGCCCCTACCCACCCAGAGAAATGTAAGTCTTTCTGACCCCCCAGGGGGCAGACGGGGGCAGTAGCCCCCAATCTGCCCCCCGGGGGGCAGAAAGCCCACTAGAACTTTCCCACACAAAAATGTGCGGAAAAAAGTGATTTTTTAAGCTAAAATTGAGGTTTGCAGGGGATTCTGGGTAAGAAAACGTTGGGGATCCAAGCAAGCCATACCTCCCTGGAACCCCCCCGGGTGTCTAGTTTTCAGAAATGTGTGGGTTTGGTAGGTTTCCCTAGCTGGTCGCCGAGCACGGGGCCAAAAGCCCAGGTGACCCCCCTTGCAAAACCAGGTCGTTTTGTGTTAGGCAATTTTGATGTCACCTCAATACGTTTTGGGCCCTTGCCTGTCGCGGGTACTTGA